>JAGKTI010010917.1:0-27501 GCA_018397915.1 Birgus latro
GAGATTGGCCCGGAGACAGCCCAGACATCAGTCCCATTGAGAATTTATGGGCGCACATGAAGCGGCAGCTGCGTAGTATGGACACATCATCTTTGCCTAAACTTGAGGCTGAAGTCAAGCAGCTATGGAGCAGTTTTAGTCCGTCTGTTCTGCAAAACTACGCCATCAGTCCCCCCAGACGCCTTAAGAAGATAATAAAGGTGAAGGGGAATGCCAGTAAATACTAAATTCAATGGTGAGTGTTAATTTATTTGTATCTCCTTGCTAACAACAAGAATGTTTTCTTTTTTTAAGATGCCGTCAACACTTTCCACGCCTACTGTATATATTTATAGTAAGAAGATGAGAAAATGTACCATGAGAATGGAAATGGAAATGTATGGAGATGACGGGATGCGAGCTGCAATAAATAGAAGGTGAGGTGGGAGATGAGTAATAAAGACAGGCAGTGAAGGTGAGTATGAAGTGAGGGGTGGAGATGAATTATGACAATAACACACAATCTGTAGAGAAAATCAGAGAAAGTCAATAATGGGTTGATGAAGGTACACTATTATAGTTACACAGCTGAGTTGTGAACAAAATGGAGAGGAGATGTGAAAGCGTGGAGCAGCTGGCGGGAGACGGTAGTGGGGGTGAACGGGGAGGTCACGTGGTGGGCGGCGTCAGAGGCAGGTGGGCGTGGTGGATGAGACTGGTTGTGAATACAACTTGTAGTAGGTATGTAGGATGAGTCTTGGAAGAGGTGGAGTGGCTCGTGGGTCTTGAGTCGATACGTGAATAGGAGGGTTTTGGCGAGGTGGCTGGTTAATCCGGACCAGATGGGAGGCACTGAGGGGGGGAAGGGTGAGGCGACTCGAGGGCAAATGTCTCCAAAGGCAGGTGCAAAGCTGGTGGGTGGCAGATGTGGCAGATGCAGAGGGTGACGTCGGGGGAACAGCAGATGCTGGAGAAGGCCACCGGGAGATGAACAGGTGTCAGAACAGGTAAGACAGGTGCGGAGGGCGGCGGCGTTGATAGTCGCAGCCTGTGCAGGGTTGTGGTCGGTGTAGAGAACGGCACTGGTGAGGGAAATTGGACATCTGTAGATGCAAAGCTGGTATTAGCCAGTATTATGCCATGAGAGGCAGTGAGAGGGCGAGGCTGTGAGATGCGGGGCATCAAGGAGTTGTTGGTGGCACTAAAACACTTTATGAGGTAGTCAGAAACAATGGTCCGAGACACCGCTGTTACCAAATGTTTGTTACACCCTCTTGATGGTGGACGGAAAGTCCTGGAGTAGGTATTTTACAGCCTTTAATTGTGGAGCACGGAGACAAGATGCTGCCCGTATAGAAGTTAGCCCTCACTGACTGTACATATGTTTCTAGTTGGTTGGTCAAGCCTGGGAACGCTGATGACGTCTGCAGTTCTAGCGGGGGCACACAGTGGGGGGGGGGATATATAGATACAGTAGGCGCGGAAAGTGTTGATGCCATCTTAAAAAAAGAAAACATTCTTGTGGTTAGCAAGGAGAAACAAATAAATTAACACTCACCATTGAATTTAGTATTTACTGGCATTCCCCTTCACCTTTATTATCTTCTTAAGGCGTCTGGGGAGACTGATGGTGTAGTTTTGCAGAACAGACGGACTAAAACTGCTCCATAGCTGCTTGACTGCAGCCTCAAGTTTAGGCAAAGATGATGTGTCCATACAACGCAGCTGCCGCTTCATGTGCGCCCATAAATTCTCAATGGGATTGATATCTGGGTGTTTCCGGGCCAATCTCGAATAAAGGGAACCTCGCAGTCTGTTAGCCACTGTTTCACTGACTTTGCAACATGTGCAGGGGCAGAATCTTGCATAAATACTCTTGCCTTGGTTTTATCAAAAGAGTTACTTAAAACATCACATAAGAGCTCCAAATAATTGTTCTGGTTCACTTTTTCATTTGCAGGTAGAATTACCAACCTACCAAAACCATAATATGTAAAGCAGCCCCAAGCCATGAGTGAGGCTGGGTATTTAACAAACTTGGAAGTGCACTTAGGATCCAGGGGGTCACTGCCTGGTTTGCGGTACACTCATGATGAAGGGGTACCAGTGACAGTAAATGTTGACTCTTCACTCCAAAGCACAGTTTTCCATTGCTCCTCACTCCAGGCAAGATATTTCTTACAAAAATTTACTCTCTTTTTCTTCTGAACTGCAGTTAGCAGTGGTTTTTTACGACCACAAAAACTCCTGTAGCCCAGATCGTTATGCAACAGTTGCTGCACACTTCTGACAGACACATCTGCCAGCAACTGTGGGTTCTTTTCTTTTAAATCCCGTGCTGTTAGCCTTGGATCCTTGCTAACTTGCCTTGAGATCAGCTGACGGGTCCTGAAGGTTGTCTTACGAGGTCTCCCAGGCTTGGGAAGTGGAGTGGGAGGAATGGCCTCTCCACTGTCCTTGAACCGCTTCACCAGTCTCTGCACTGTCCTCAGTCTAACACCATCTGATTTGCAATAAATGGGAGTTTGTGGCCATCTTTGCATAAAGTAATCACTTCCACACGTTTGTCTTTGCTTGTGGTTACTTTAGGCATGATGAGAATGTGGTAGGTAACCAAATAACTGTGTTATTTGAGTCAAAACATGCCCTCGTGGTGCATCACACACAGAGACAATCCTCCTCCTGTGGCTGTCCAAACATTACTGAGCCTGCTCCTGTGGTGCCAAACCTATCAAGCAGGGTTGTCAGCTCCCGTTGAAAAAGCGTCAGCTCATTTCGCATCACAGGGGAGGGTAGTATTGACTACTTCACTTAACACGATAAAGAATGACGTCGGCAAAAAAGCGTCAAAACTTTCCGCACCTACTGTATATATAACAGGCATAATACATACATATAACAAGAATGGTACAGCATCAAGACGGCCTCTCATTGGCTGGTACTCTCGTGTGCATAAGCCCATGTGTGAACTGAGATCTGGAGTTGATAGGAAAGTTTCACAGCATATGATACAGCACGCTCAACCCTTTGTAGCCCTGCTGGATGGTCGAGTTTCCTTTCACACGTTGTACCACGTGATATGGGAAGACTTGCTGAATGTGATGCCATATTTACCTCATAAACAGCCATTTTGGCGTGTAAGCCCTTATGCCACTACACACCTCAAATGTCAAGACCAACTAACCTAGCCCCGGGTTCCTATGCTCCCAACGGGGCGGCAGAGAATAAGATGATGGATGTATGATGGATGCATAGTAATTCAGATCTGCAGGCCACCCCTGGCCATGCTGATTGCCTCATATGAGGTGATGGGTCTCTGCGCTATAATTTATAATTTCAAGCACGAGGAAGTGTCAGTAGTGTCTGTGGGATCGTTGAGTCTCCCTCTACACCATCAGAGCTGTTGCCAAACCCTGCCATATAACAGTTGCCAAATACCACATTTTTAGTAATTCAGTTCTTGTTTGTGCCAGCAATGGCGGGTTCACGCCCGTTTACCTCCCATGGTGCTGGTGACTTATCACCGCCCTCACACCCACCCAAGAGGCGTAAATTACAAAAAGACAAGGGTGATGAGTTCAAGCTCAGAAACACCTGATTTGATGACAAAAAAATCAACTTAATATTAAAAAGAAAGAAAAAAGGTCCAAAAAAATGACTCAGGGAATATAATCGGGCTGATAAGAAATAGTGCGGCGGGGGTTAATATCCCCACTGTTCACCACAATCCTTCCTTCATCATTCTTTACACACTGCTCACCTATGATATCCTTATTCTCCTTCTTCACCTGATTTGTTACCTTAAAAATCATATTCTTTCTTACTGTAAAAATCACATTCTTCCCTGTAACATACTTTTGGTTATCAAGCAAAAGTCTCTGACTCAGACTTAACCCTGTAAACCTCCTTTCCAGCCTATGCATGGCAGCCAAGTATTCCTCTTTGTTACCACCCTTATTCCATTCCCGGAAAAGCCTTCTTTTCAACTGCAGCTTCTATGCCCCCATCCCACCACCAAGTCACTTTATGTCTTGGTGGGCCTCTTGTCCATCCACATACTGAATAGGTAACTCTCATGAGGTTGGTCTTGAGGGCTCTGTACTGTTCATTAACACTTCTGTCCACATCTCCCTGTTCAGTCACAACTCTCCTCATCTCACTATAGAAGGCATCCCTTACTGCTTGTTTTTTCAGCTTCCATATTTTCCTCCTAGGTGCATAGGTCATCTTTTACATCACCCACTCATTAACCTGCCCAGTTCTGACCACTTTTTTATCCAACCCACCCTTAGAACCTGACCGATTTTCAACTTGTCTTTTTTTGGCTCAGACATTCACTTTTGGTGAGAAACATAGAAAATTCATCGAGAAAGCACTCACCTGAAGTGAAAAATACTCTAAACAGGTAAGAGATCCCTCACCTGACTACCGTTTTTTATCATGCCGCGCTCTATAAAATACGCTCCCTTTGTGAGGGAAACTTAACCAAAACCTCACAGCCTCGTAGATATTTATTTACAGTAATCTTCCCACTATCCGTTGTAATGGAGCCAAAGGCATGACAGGAAAGTGGTCTTGTCCGGATAGTGGCCCTGAAGCTCCAGCACCAATCATTCCTGACCCTAACCTAACCTAACCTAAATCAGAAAACCACCTACCTACCTCCCTACCGGACATGCATAGCACTTATTTAAGACCCCATTCACATAAATAATGGACACAAAGCATGAATTAATTAACCAAAAAATGATGATTTTGAGGAAAGTAAGGCAGAGGTGTTCACAAGTTCACAGCATAGTGTAAGTAAGTACTGGACATGGCAATCACTAAGAAAATCACCCTATCTCACATCTGATGCACTAAATATGGGACACAAAGCATGAAATAAATAAACTGTTACCAGAAAATTATGATTTAGAGGTGAGTAGGGCAAAAATGTTCTCCAGTTGACTGGATAATGAATGTATGTAACAGACATGGTAATCACTGAGAAAATCACCTGTTTCACAGCCTGTGCATTCAAATATGGACACAAAGCATGAAGTAAATAAAATGTAACCAGAGAATGAGGATTTAGAAGTGATTATGGAAAATATTTGGCACATGACAGTGTACTTACATGTCCGTGGTGGCTGTTTACCCCACCTCTAAAGCTCTGACAGTGGTGAAAATGCTCTTGAAGCATGTACAGTAATCCAGTGTTGAACTGCACTTAATCTTTAGCACTGTGAATTATGATTATTTAAACAAAAACTCATGGCAGTTCAGAGACAACTGTCGGAGTAGTGGGAGGGGAAGACAGTGGGAATGTGAATGTAAACAAGGCTGTTCGACGCCAGCTGCCAAATTCAAACTTATGTTTTTTTTTTTTTTAAACACCAGCTTACAATGTCTGAACAGTGATGTAACCAGACAGTGATCGTCCAGAAAGTAGAGAGATTACTGTATTTGCCTTGAATTTCGTCGTCAGAGAGACAGTGGTGCTATGTGTCTTTACTGGCCAGGTCATTGCTAACAGGTGAGTTGCGAGAAAATGGAGGGGGGGGGTGAACAGGGTCAGGCAGTGTTGCCACCTGGCTGGGGGTAGAGGAAGGTCTCCCACATATTCCTACCAAAAATCACCTGCGAATCTTGAAAAATGTGCAAACAACGAACCTTGCAACTGACTGACGTACAATGCACGTTGGTGGGTCTCAGCGTGAAAAAAAGTTGTGACGTGCATCGTACGTCGGGGGGACTGGGCGGGTTAAGCACAATGTCACGTATCAATAACTTGTGTTGCTGCACACACTCCTCACTCCCTGTAACTTTAACATCCCTCACTAACCTCCTATCAGCCCCTCTGACCAGGAAATTATCTATCTGGCTGCTATTTCCCCCAGATTTGTACTTAATCAACCTTCTCTCTTCCTCAAATGTGTGTTGCACACAGTCATGACCATTGTCTCCCCAGACTCGAGTATCCTTTCCCCCTCCTCATTTCTTGTACTAAATGCACATCCCCCATGTACTCCTTCCTATCCTTGAGCTGCTTCACCAACATGACCATTTAAACTACTTATAATACTATTATTTCTTCATTCTCCATACCACTTACTACAAACATTAAGTCATCCCAAAATCTATCCTTCTCTACCTCATCCAGGCCTGCCTGTGAAGCATACGCCGAAAAAATTGCAAACACAATCCCACCGAACAAAATTTTCACTACTATTATCCTACCACTTACTCTCATAACACTGATGACATATTCCAACCATTTCTCCCTAACCAACATACCCACACCACCATATCCATCTATCCTACGCTGCCAAAACAAATTATAGTAACAATCCCTCCCAACAATCTTTCTGGCGATCCACCCCTATACTGGACTTCTTGCACACATCCCACATTCACCCACCTCCTACTCATTACCTCAACCACTTCCCCCACTATACCCTCAAACTTCCCATATTCCACGAAGCCACTCTGATCTCCCTGGGTGATTTAATGTCCTCAGGCCTGCTTTGAGTTCCTTAACCTGGTCATAATCAGTAAAATAAGAAGGGGAGAGACATACCATAGGCCCCACCCACTGCACAGTCCCAGGCCCAGGCAATGGATCTGGGACCCCTAGCTCATCAGCCTCGACCAGTGGCCGTGGTAGTGGCCTCGGGGCACCCTGCCCGGACAGCTACAGGGACACCCTCCAGGTGCGCCTTGGCACTGATACTGCCCTGCCATTATACACCCATTGATAGGACAGCCTCCTGGGGCATTACTCCTAGGTCTGAGCTCCTCTCTATTGGGCGGAAACAGTAGCCAGGGAACCGCAATGCCCTGTACACTCTAGCACAAGTTCAAGCCCCATCTCACCCCAGCCCCACAATCTATGCTGACAAAGCCCTCGTCATGCCTCCTTTCAATAGGTTCGGCACTAGGTAGCAGGGGCAAAGTTTTCTGGCCACATGCCCTTGTTGGTGTCAACCCCTGTGACACAGTAGGGTACGTCGTGTGATATGTAAGGTGCATGTGGTGTAGCACATGAGATTGTTAGAGGATGTGTTTGAGAGAGTATGCTAATCAACTCTCCATGTTAGTGTCACTAAAAAGGTCAGCAAATGGGGATGGTTAGGTAGCCAGCGAAAGAGAAGCTCCAGCTCTCCCTATCACCAGCATTTCCATTTCCCTCAGGAGCACCACCCTGATTGGCTGGTGCTACAGCCTCCTCATGTGGCAGGGGCAAAGTTTTCTGGCAGCATGTCCATGCTGGCATCAATCCCTGTGATGTAGTGTGATATGTAATGTGTATGTGGTGTAATGTATTAGACAGTTAGAGGAAGTGTTTGGGAGTGTATGCTGGTCTACTCTCATGTTAGTGTCACACTGAAAAGGCCAGCAAACAGGGATGGTTGGGTAGCTACTGAAACAGGAACTCCAGCTCTCTCTATCATCAGTATTCCCATTCCCCTCAGGAGCACCACCCTGACTGGCTCATGCTATAACCTCCTCCCTACTCTACAGTAGGGATAATAATCATTAATTCATTATCTAATCCAGTGTTGCCCCATGACGAGTGTAAAAGCCCGGGGCTAGGCAAGTTGGTTCTGACATTTAAGATGAGAGTGACCAGCCTTAATCATCCCTGAGTGGGATTACATGAGCAATAAACCCCAACCACCCACTGGATAATACTGATAATAATACATGAAGCAGTGTCAAAGCACAGCAAGCCCGTCCCCGGCAGTAATTTTAGTGCTGACGTGTAAACACAACAGGATATCTAGTCAAAGATGTCACATATCAAATTTGGAATAAATCTGGTGAAAATTGATGATCTTATGCCCATTTGAAACTTTAGGCCCAACCCACCTGACATTGACCCCCCCCCCTGACTGCTAACTGGGGGGTGACCCCCCTGATGTAATGAGGCATGTTATAGGATGCAGATTTGCAATATGCACATTTAGGTTTTGGTTTCATGTCAGTAAGATTTTTTTTTTTTTTTTTTTGCCCACAACTTGGGCCTTAGCCCAATTTGGCCCAAAACTTCAGGTGATCAGACGGTCACAGCCTATCCCTGTAATTTTAGTCAAAATCGCACCAGTAGTTATCGTGTAAAGTTGTTAACAGGTAGACAGACACACAAACAGACAAACCAAGTGAAAACAAATACCTGTCTCCGCACCCCTCTGGTGCAGGGACAGGTAATAACAATAGCAATTAACCTAGTACTTTGTTTCTCTAGCTGCCACCAGACAAACTGCAGTACTGTAACTGAGTTTGAGGAGAGTCCTATACCAGGGGAAAACTTACTGAAAGTTATAATTTATCATGCTTCCAGATCAAAGAGCCTCCCTTAAGCTACATAAAAGTCTCTGGAAGTAGCAAGAATAAAGAAGGACTCTCATAGTGAAGGTGCTAATGAAGGCTACACCTAATCCCTCCAGCTCAAGGGCCAACACTCACAACAGCAATGCCTTGTATATCTCAGGGGCTACCAGGTTTCATAATTTCTGTGGAGCCTGGGTATGATGTAATTTATGGAATCTTTTATTCTGGCTGCTACCAGACTGTTCTGCTCAGTTATGGATAGCCCCCAGGCAAACGAAAAGTTACTGAAGGTCATACATTATCTACACCTCGAGCTCAAAAAGTCCGATACTAGGAGGAATAGAACAAAAGGAATGGCATCGTAGGTGCAGTAAAGGTGTTAATGAAGACTACCTCCTTTGACTCTAGGGTTAACAATTTGATCATCTCAACGGCTACCAGAGTGCTAAGACTCACTACCAGCAGAGTAAATTAATCTCATGTTAACTGGAACAGAATACTCAAGAGTGGCAACAGTATTAGCTCTCTCAGGGTCCTGTGATTCACTTGCAACTGGTATTAACTAAAATTCAGTGACCTGTCTTGACAATGAATGTTTATGGTGATGGTATTAATTCTCCAAAGCTTCTGTTTCTTACTCTTAGCTGAATAAAATTAGCTGGGACACAATACAAAACTAAAGATGTCCCAACCATAAGTGTAACAGTAACAACTTTCAGGCTACTCATCCATAGTCAAATAATATGATCTGGCATTGGCTGGAATAATGGTCATATAACAGAACTGTCCTAGCTATGAGAGGCTTAATGGTGATAGTATTAAATCTCTTAGGCTTCTACTATTCACTTTCTGCTGAATAAAACAGTATGACATTAGCTGGAATAGAATATAAGAGTCGTCCATTAAAGTTGTCTAAGGCAGTGTCGACAACAAATGCTTCCCGGTACAGGCAGGAGTTCTGCATCACTATACCCCACAGAGGTTCTTGACTGCACCTACCCAAACTCAGTGGGACCACAAGTATGGGTTACAATGGTACAGAACTCCTGCCTGAAACTGTCTGCATCAGCAAGCATCTGATGTGGATGCAGCCTTAATTAAAGTTGTTTCATTATCAAAGGTTGTATTGCCACCAGCAAAAGAGGCACCCTCGCACCTCTTTCTGACTACTTTGTTTCTTTATATGGGACATTAATAATTTCATGCATATTTATACATGCTATGTTAATATTACAAAACTATAAATAAAATACAAGAAAACAATAAAGTTCGTTTCATTTTTGAAGTCTCCAACACGCCTGCATGGATCAACCATGGGCACCTAATGGCGGCTCTCCAAGCTTACCGATCTCTGGCAGCTTCCCCATTCAGTCCCTTATCCCTGAGGTCACATTCAATGACCTCATCCCACGTCTTTTTCGGTCTACCTCTCACAACCCTACCCCTAACATTAGCACTTCCCACTTTCAGCACCCAATTATCATCCCCCATCCTCTCCACATGCCCATACCTTTCCTCATCACAACACCAATACACTCCAGTCTCATCCTACCTCTCAACTGTTCCATCATAAACCTATCACCCCCAGGCCTCACACCCAAGGAGGCATTGCACATCCACTTAATCATCGTCATTTCTGTACGTCTGAGCCTGCGAACTTCCTCTTCCTTTACTGCCCAGGCCTCAATACCATAAAACATTACATTCCTAACAAATGCTGCATACAAAGATCCCTTGGCACGGAAGGAGAGCCCACTCAATGTCAGGAGAGGCAACAGCTCTCTGAGCTTCTTCCAACTACTCCTCACTATACCCACAGACCCCCACCTTCAGCAAATAACATTTCTCCCAAATAACAAAACTCTTCCACACACTCAAGAAACTCAACAGCAAGTCCAATCCATTCATACCTGACAATCTCCACCTGCTCTCCCCAACACACTGCACACATGAAATCAGCATTATCTTGCAGTCTACTTCCAATACCACTACATCTCGTGTGCATCCACTTATCACAGACACTGCACAAAGATGGAATTATCTCCTTTGCCCTTGTGGCAAATGGCACATGGCCACTCTCCCTCTTCTTTGACAGTACCACCACCAGCCCAGGATACCATCAATTTTGTTTTATCTGCATTCACTCTTAAGTCCTTGTGCCCCATACCATCTCTCCACTTCCTAAATCTTTCCTCCGCTTTCCTTTCATTCTCTGCAAACAACACCAAATCATCGGAATACAATATCTCCCACGGGAGTCCATTTCTGATGTCACGTGAGAGGGCTTCAAGTGCCAAGATAAACAACAAGGGACTCAAAACTGACTTCTGGTGCACACCAACATTCACAAAATACTCATCACTCAAATCTCCATTAACTCTTCCCCAGGTGCAAGCACTCACATACATGGCCATAACCATCCTAACCAGTCAAACCTCAATCCCAAGTTTTCTCATCGCTCACTTCATACCTCTCTAGCGACTCAGTCAAAGGCCTTTCCCAAAGCAACAAAAACAATGTACAGCTCCCTTTTCTTTCCAATAAATTTTTCCTGAAGCTGTCGAACAATGAATATGGCATCAGTGGTCCATTTGCCTGACATAAACCCAAATAGCATCTCATCATCAGTGGTCCCTTTGCCTGGCATAAACCCAAACAGCATCTCATCACTATTCACTCTTACTCTAATCATACCTTCTAGAACTCTCTCCATTACCTTCATAATCTGATTTAAAAATTTTATGCCTCTATAATTTCCTCTTTCTAGGGGAGTGTAGCATGCAAAAATAACTGCTTTCAAAAAAGTACATGAAAACCTACTCCTAAGCCAGTGAGAATACGGCCCTAAGTTGATTATGAATTATGGCATACATTTTACTTAAAGTTCATCATATTGCAGTATACTATCTATACTATCATCATGATTTAATGTCAGAAACATTCTTTTTTAACCCCTTAGTGATGGATCACAAGCAAGTACTACCTAATTGTGTTTAACTTGAAGTACTAGGGTAGTCCCAATCATGCAAGAGCTAATAATAATAGATAAATGTAAGTGGCACTCACCTCAGCTGCCAGCAAGGAAGGGACCATCTCACGGTTGCAGGAGAGGTTGACCAGCAATCTAAGACTCTGCAGTTGAATATGTGGGTTCTCACTGTCCACAAGCTGGTATAACCTGGGCCATGGATGAGTAAACAATTCAAATTTCAGAACATGAGGAACCGTGTATCTACTCATCAAGCTTTCAAAAGAGCCTAGCCAAGGAAAGTAAAGCAAAACTGAATAAGCTTATTATCATGCTGCTGTTGCCCTAGCCCCATATGAAAGCAAGTCTGGTAGTCGACAGGCTTATGTAATCATTCTCCAGCAGTCCACCACCCTCCTTCTGGGGGACAGGGAATTGAGGGATGTTCATATAACCAGGCAACTGAGCTGCCTAGGTATACTGGTGTCACCACATGAAGGCATCCCCTTCCAGCACCTATTCATATGGTATATATCATATTCCTTCCTCATATCCTTCGACTAATGCAAGAAAGCCTTGGTTTAATCACGCTTGTTCTAATGCTGTCCACAACAAGGAGAGGGCCTATAAAATGTACTGGAGCCAACCCATCTCTAAATCACATCTTTATGTTTTTGCCCGGAACCGTGCTAAGTTTGTTCTTTGCTCTGCTAAAAATTTCATCCGTACTAAAAGCTCTCAACTCTCCGACTCAAATTCTTCCTGCTCCTTTTGGTACCTTGCCAAAAAACTTTCTAACAACGTTACTTCATCCTTCCCTCTTCTTTTCTACTCTGATGGCTCTGTAGCTATTTCTTCTACTGATAAAGCAGATCTCTTCGTTCAGACTTTCTCCTCCAATTCCACCATAGATGATTCTGGTGCTGTTCCTCCATCACTTCCCCCCTCTGACTTTCTCATGGCTGACATTAAAATATCTTCACCTGATATATTTCCTGCCATGACTGGCCTCAATACTAACAAGGCATATAGGCCCGATAGGGTCCCTCTTGTTCTCAAGAACCGTGCTTCTGTGCTTACACCCTGCCTGGGTAAACTCTTTTGCCTTTGTCTATCAACTTGTACCTATCCTTCTTGCTGGAAGTTTGTTCTCATTCAGCCAGTCCCAAAGAAGGGTGACCATTCCCAACCCCTCTAACTATCGTCCAATTGCTTTAACATCTGGTGTCTCAACAGTTTTTGAGTCTATTCTTAACAGAAATTTTTTTAACTTTCCTATCACAACCTTCTTTCAGTATGGGTTCCATCAGGGATGCTCCACTGGCGATGTTTTCACCTACCTTTCAGACTCCTGGTCATCCTCCTTATGAGACTTTGGAAAAGCTTTGCCACTGCATCTGACATCTCAAAGGCTTTCAATCGAGTCTGGCATAAATCTTTAATTTCCAAACTAACCTCTTACGGTTTCTATTCTTCTATGTATTCTTTCATCTATAGCTTCCTTTCAAGTCATTCTATAGCTGACGTTGTAGACAGCCACCATTCTTCTCCTAGATTTATCAACAGTGGTGTTCCTCAGGGCTCTGTCCTATCACCAACTCTCTTCCTTTTATTCATCAATAACCTTCCAAGCTGTACATTTAACCCTATCCACTCATACTCTGGTGATTCCACCCTTCACCTTTCCATTCGGTTCCCGCAATGTCCATCCCAGCAGTTACTTCAAAAATCAAGGGATGAGGCTACGGCACACCTAATGTCTGACCTGCATCTTATCTCTGACTGGGGTAAAAATATCTTGTTGTTTCCAATGCATCAAAGACTCAGTTCTTACACCTATCAACCTTACAATATCTTCCACAGGAGTACCCATTAATATTTAATTATATCCAGCTCAATCCTGCATTATCCTTGAACATGCTTGGGGTTTCATTCTCTCAGGACTTATCTTGGAAAGATCATATTACATCTCTTGTAAAGCAACTTCCAAGAGATTAGGTATGCTAAGCCAACTTCATACCCTCTTCACCCTTGCACAGTTGTTGACTTTATACACGGGTTTTATTCGCCCGTGTAGAGTACAACTCTCACGTGTGGGGAGGCTCCCCACATACAGCTCTTCTCAATAGGGTGGAGTCAAAGGATTTTCGTCTCATTAACTCTCATCCTCTTACTGGCTCCCTTCAACCTCTGTCTCTTCACTGCACTGTTGCATCATTATCTCTTTTCTATCGCTACTTCAATGGTCACTGCTCCTCTGAACTGTCTGCTTGCATCCCTCCACCTCTATGACAAGCATGTAGCACCCATCTAACAACAAACTCTCATCCCTTTTCTGTCCAACTCTCTAATGCAAGAGTTAACCGTTACTCCCAGTCATTCAGTAATGCAACAGGTCATCTCTGGAACTCTCCCCCTCTGTTTGTATTTGCTACTTCCTATGATCTCCAATCTTTCAAATGCAGTGGGGCCATGCATCTCGAAATGAATGGACCTTGAATTTGGCTCTCATTTGTATTGTTTTTGTTTCTTCCTTGGAAGGAATAATTTGTGGGCTCTTAGCTTTTGGTTCCTTCTTTCTTTAAAAGAAAAAAAAAAACAGGGTAGTTTATACACTGCACCCCTTTCCTGAAGGTATCTTGAGTGTTGTGTGGAAGTCTCATTCTGCTGGTGTGAGGAACACAGACATTCAGGCATCCTAAATTACTGACCAACCATGCAATCAACAGACGTTAAAAATTAAGCAAAACGGACACCGGCATCACTGACCAAGCTGTTCCCAGAACACACAAGAATCGGTCAGTTAAGGGGCGATGGGGATGCAATCTAAGGATGGTGGTTAAGTGATCAGAGACGTAATCTACTTGAAAGGATATAAGTTCAACTCCAGGCTGGGACAGGGACCAGTTTGATTATTTGAATTTTATTAAAACACATTTACTAATTTTCCATAACACCCACCAATCTGTCTCAAAATAAAACTGTCACATCAGTCCTGAATGAGAGTATTCATGTCAATGGTGGATATCAGTGCCAAAGTGGTGACATGTGAAGGAATGTGACTTGTAGGACTGTTGGGCCTCAAGGAAGACTATGAAGATTCACATTTAAAAAAAATGCTTATAAACCCCTTAACCTGGAGACTTTAATAACTTATAATTCCATCAATCTGAAATGTCTCTCTTGAAGTGCATAAAACCATATGGAGAGAGCAAAAATTAAAATATACACTCTCTGACTGAAGATGTTAACATTGAAGAATGTTCAGAAAACTATCTTATACATCTGACTTCAAGAACATGGCCACAAAATACAAAGCATACTTGAACTACCACACTGTATTATAAAGCTTACTATTCATATGGTTTTGATATCATACAGCTGTAAAGTGTTCAGATGGAAGGGATTATACTCACTTACTGAAATGATTTGCTGTGTTGATCCAAACCTGCTGCATCTCCACAATAAACATAATTTCAATATGGGTACAATTTCTCATTACTATTCATTACAGCAGTTTGTCATGTTACTGACATTCATAAAATCATCAAACAAGTGGTGCCAGGCACAACAAACCTCGCCCAACAGCAGTTATTTTCTATCTATCTATCTATCTATTGCCAGACATCTTAATCCCGTAAGGGGTGGCCACAAACGAATCGCCTCCATGTCGTTCTGTCCCCCGCCATTTTACTGCCCTGCTCCCAGCTCACACCCCACTCTCTCATATACCTCTCCACTCCAGCCCTCCATCTCATCCTTGGTCTCCTCCTCCCTTTCCCCCCCTCCACCTCACTCACATATACTCTCCTCGTCAGTCCCTCACTCCATTTTCTCCACATAGCCAAACCACCTTAATGTGTTCTTCCTAAAGCTTCCTATCACATCCACATCCACACCACAATGCTCCTAAACTTCCTCATTTGTCAGTCTGTCTCTCCATGTGACTCCACATGCTCCTCTCAAGTAACTCATTTCCACTGCTCTCACTTTTGACTTCTGTCTCTCCAACAAGGTCCAGGCTTCACTGCCATACATTAGAGTTGGTATCACAATACTGTCATGTAGCAGCTTTTTCACTTCCATGCTCACTTCCCTGTTTCTTATCACTGCTTTCACGGAACCGGCAACCTTTCTTCCCTGCTGCAGTTATTTTATTGCTGTTAAATACTGAACTGGTACTGCCATCTACTATCAGGACACAATTAAAGTCTAAGGTAATGGCGCAAATGTTTTCAAGTTACGCCCTCTGAAAATCCGTGATCTTGTGTTTGACCTTTCAAGGTCACTCAAGGTCAAAGGTCATGGTTCCAAATGAAAGCCCGTACGAGACTTCTTATATCCTGATACAGTAGAGTCTTTATACAACACAAGACAGGTTAGGCAGAACCTCGTGAAAAATCAAATTCACACTAAAACGTGACATATATTTACATGTAAAATAGGGGGTTAGGTTCAAGGAGCCTAATACTTTTTGTTAAAAATATATTTAACGATAGATTATTATAAATATGTCTGTCTTCAGACACTGAAGACATGTGTTTACACACGATCTCGTTGACTGGACACATCAGTTCATACTGCATTCTAACCTAACCTAACCGATTAGTTTTGCCCCCTCATACTCCCCATAAAAAATTTTAATCGCCAAGGATTGCCACTAAGCCTCTTGAAAGTCCTCATTACCAATCAAGCTTCTGACCTAAACATCATGTGAATTAGGGCCACCCAGCATCATGTATATTTCGCCAGGAATAACTTTCGGCACCCATTAAAAAAAAAAAAAAAACAGTGTGAAACTATTTTTGAAAGCGATTAGTCATCAACAATAAAGGTGGAATAAAAAAACTATAAAGAAGTCATCAGCATGGAGTGAGTGACTGCTTCTAACTTCTCAGATAAACATGAATGCAGTAATCATGAATAATAAGCAAGTCAGCCAAGCAGTATAATTTGTTTGACGGTATAATTCACAAGAACTGAACTCACATAATTATCTTACCTATGTATGTCAACATGTAGTGCCTTCACATATCATAAGATCCGAATTCTCTCGACTGTCTGTTCATAAACATCGGGCACAAAGGCTTTTTTTTTTTCATTCTTTCTTTTTCACACTCGTTGTACTAAAGGCAAAACCATCACTTTTACTACTCCTTCATCATTATCTTTTTTTCCAACAAAGAAAATTATCCACATCGTAAACACACCCAACTCATATCCGTCTGAACGTTTGCAGCTCCCATACCACACACCACTTCTTCCAAAAATTTTACATTTTCTTTTTGAATAAATGCTTTTCTTGTGTTCATAGTACTTTTCAGGGTACTTAGGCATAGCTAAAGTTACTTTGGAACCACATGCTCTGAATTCTGAGAGGAAATGAGGAGCAAGGAAATAAGTAAATAAACTTACCAAAGTGACCATCAACACAACACTGAGGCAGGCTGTGGTATGGGACAGGGGCCATGTCGGTCAGGTCAGGTCAAGGAAGCCAATCAGCAACTGACAAAACCATAACACACGAGTTGTATCTAGAAATCCAGTACCTAAATGCACCCATTTCTGTTTCTCTCGCGCAACTGAGTGGTATTACCATGCTGTTACATAATAATGGGGAAATTAAATGCCCTTGTTACTGTATGATCATTGTTTCATTCTGTCTTAAATCGCAACTCTACTGTAATAGTAAATACTGTATCTCTATCTTCAACGAGTTTCGAGTTATAGCCCCCTGAATATCTGTGACCTTGAGTTTGACTTTTCAAGGTCATTTACAGTCAAAGTTTCATGGTACCAATTAAAAACCCATATGGGATTTCCTATATGTTGATAATAGTAAATATTTCTCTATCTTCAACCAGTTTCGAGTTATAGTCCCTTGAATTTCCATGACTTTGAGTTTGACCTTTCAAGATCACTTAAGGTCAAAGGTCTTGGTGCCAAATGAAAGCCTATATTACGAATTCTTGCATGTTCAATATGGTAGATATCTCAATCTTCAACCAGTTTCAAGTTATAGCCCTCTGAAAATCCGTGACCTTGATTTTGACCATTCAAGGTAACTCAATTGCCTCCAAAATTTAATCACTTTCTTTGGAGACCAGTGCCCACATATCCTGACAGTTTCATGCAATTTCATTCAGCCATTTTTCCTTAATGTTGCTAACAAAGAGGCAAACAAAGAAACTGGACCAAAAACAATACCTCACCGAACTCTGCCCAGCAAAGTAAAAAGTCTTATCCACTTATAAAAGTTACATGTCTTGTGTTTCTCACTCCAGGGTACTGAAAACTGTAGCACATTCTCATAAATTTTGTTCCCAGTGTTGCTGTTGCTATTGTTTTTGTTGCTGCTGTGGCATCAGGCTTATCTGAATGTGAACATGGTGGACTAAAAGCTCAAACTGCCCTTCTGTAATCCACCATCCTCCTTTAAGGGGATAGGGAGAGAGTTGAGGGACATTTAAAATACATACCCAGACAGCAGAGCTGCCTAGCTACAGTATATTAGTGCCACTGTGAGAAAACATTCCTCTCTAGCCAGAGTTACTTCCTCATATCAAGTCCAGCCCTTTCTATGGATTTACAGATGTAATTTGAGAAATTAAACGAGCTTCCATTTGTAGCATGTCTAAGCATCCATCAATAAGTACATCTCTCTTCTGTAACCAGTTGGGAACAGGAGGGAACTACAGAAACAAATAAAATAGTATGAGCGAAAACAGGTACTCGTTATCACATTGTACCATATCGTTTATAAAGACTCCAACATGCTTATATGCATCAGCCTTGGTCACCTAATTACAAAGAAATGAAACAAAACGTGAATATACAAGTGGACGCACAAGTGAATGGAGTTTTTGACCCTTTTAGGCATTCTAGATGATCAAAGGTATATGGATGATGGAAATGGGCACTTGGAGGTCAAGTGGATTATACCATGCCGACCAAATGCAAGTCCTTTTGAAGGTTTGAGTTTCCTACTCACAACATGCTGCTCAAGTATGAGTGGCTTTATTCATCAATCAACCAATTGGCTCTGTCCATCAGGAGGGCATGGACCCAGGGCTAGATTATTCAGTCCAGAAATTTATGACCAGTCCCCTCACCTAAAATGTTAGAACTCAATAACCTATCCTACTCTCCTGATGACTGATGGGGCGTGTGGTGTACTGTATGGTCAGGGTAAACACTGCCTACTATTTCACTGCATCTACTTCACATTTAGGGCTTGCCCATTGTTTACTTCCCTAACTCATCATATCAATGAGAATTATTTTTGGTCAGAGAAACATGCCAATTCTCTCTCAGCTTTGGGATTTTAGCCAGCAGAGGAAAGTGAGAAGCAGATGAAGCTAGATATCTGGCAACCTTTTATGCCACACTGTGCAACTTACCTATGTAAAAGAGGGCAATATGCATCATGCCACTCACTGGTGGTGGCCATATTAGTTAGGACTACCAAGGCAGCAAGCCTCAGCCCATCATCACCCTGACTGTCCTGCACCAAGTCCATCAACATGGGGAGACATGCCTGTATTCAGAAGAAGGACTTATACAGGGAAGATAGCAGAGGGTGTATTTCAAATTGAAATAACTCCATTTTTCCCAAGCAAATGGAACTGTAAATTGGAGGAAACTGGCAAGTTTGCTTCATTTATTTAAAGAAACACTACAGAGCATTTTTCTTTTAGTGTAGTTATAAATGTAAAAAAAAGAACAAAATGGCAGCACTGTAATGAATGCACTTATTATGTCAAGACCAAAATAAAATTACAGTACAGATTACACAGTACATACATTAAACCTACAATGTATGTTACATCATTATCTTAGCTGATGTTTCTGTAATTTCTTTACACAGTAAATGAGGTGTTGAAACATCATTTTGGCTCTGATGATGAATACTGTTTATCAGTGCTAATGAAAATGATGTCAAAGATAATCATAACAGGTTCTCTCCCTGGATGACTCAGATATCATTCTGAATATGAACTACAAAAGTAAGACATTTGCGGATAGTGGCTGCACTCTAAAGCTCCTCTTTACAAGAAGGAAGAATGATACAAAAACTGCTGTCTTAAAGATGTCTGCTGAAGTGCACTCCTCAAATACAAAATAGAGCAATTACACTTATGTCTCACATGATGCCATGCCTTCGACAAATTCTAGTTGCTCAGTGTCATCACTGCTTGGGTTTCGGTCACACATTGCTCATGTAATGCCACTCAAGGATGAGTGAGGCTGGTCACTATCATCTTAAATGTCAGGACCAACTTGCCTAGCCCCAGGTTCCTACGCTCCTCTGTGGGGCGACATAGGATTGGATGATGGATGGATGGATGAATCTGCAAAGTGTACTATAAAAAATAAAGTTCCCAAATGTGTTTTTTGTAATGGAGCCCATAAATGTACAGACTAGTAATAGTCTCCTAAATGCATAGCTGCTTTTTTATGTCACAGAAAAGCTTATTTCAATTCTTAGTCAGCTGCTCATTTTGCATCTAGTGGAGAGTGTGCAGTTATGAATTCTCACCATCATCATCATTATCAGCCTGATTCAGTTCACTGTAGGACAAAGGCCTCTTCCACCTTTTTTCACTCTGATCTATTGGCTGCTAGCCCATCCATCCAATTCCGACAAATCTTTGAATATCATCTCGCCATCTTGTCCTCTGTCTGTCTTGTCCTCTCATTCCATATCTCAGATGCCATCCAATTACCCTGGTTGTCCATCTGTTATTAGATGTACGTAGGATGTGATCTGCCCACATCCATTATACTTTTTGATTGTAGTGATATAGCTGCTACTCTTGTCTGTTCCCTTATTCATGAAGCTCTCTATTTCTCTCTCACTCCAGGTGACCCCTACCATGATCCTTTCCATTCCTCTCTGGGCACTCATAAGTTTACGTACCTAGGATTTTGTCTGGCTCCATGTTTCTGATCCATAAGTTAGAACAGGAAGGACACACTGATTATATAGCCATTTCCTTTAGCATAATGGTAATTGCTTATCTTTCACGTACGAGTATGTATACTAAGCTTGCCAAAAGGCCATCATCCCATTAATATTCTTCACTTGATTTCATTATCATGAACTGGGTCTGCCTGAACTGCCTACCCAAGATATTTGCATTCCTCAACACATTCACGTACGAGTATGTATACTAAGCTTGCCAAAAGGCCATCACCCCATTCCTATTCTTTGCTTGATTTCATTATCATGAATTGGGTCTGCCTGAACTGCCTGCCCAAGGTATCTGCATTTCTCAACACATTCCAGTTCTTCATCTCCTACTATTACTGGATGGGAACAAACATGTCTGTTAAGGATAATTTTCATCTATTTCATATTCATTTTCAAGGCTAACTATAGACTCCCCCCCCCTCACATACACACAAGAGCATGGAATGAGGGTAATACTGGGAGATGTTGTCAGACATGGTTACACACCTACAGAAAGTGACAATAGTGTCCTGATGGGTGATTTTAATTGTAATGAAGTGTGGATGTGGATGTGATGGAAAGCGTTAGAAATACATGGAGGTGGTTCAGCCATGTGGGGAGTGAGAGACTAACAAGGAGAGTGTATATGAGTTAGGTGGAGAGGGGGAGAGGGAGGGGAAGGCCAAGGATGAGATTGAGGGATGGAGTGGAGAGGTACAGGTATATGAGAGGGGGGGGGAGGCAGTGTCAGGACACTAAGGTATCATAACACACTGAATTATAACTAGTGACATATATGCTGTTAATATGTAATATGGAATATTTGAGGTAAGTCGTGCCTAAATTTGAGAGAGCTAGAGGAAACAGCAGTGGGAATTCTAGCTAGGGAATGTGGCACACAGCACAATGTGACATCAAGCAAAGCCACACCACACACCTGATGTAAATCACCACAGATTCATATATGTGCCCGCACGCATGACCCAACCAGTCATATACTGGGGAAATTGAAGAGACAGTGCAGAATGGGTTGGGATACGATAGGAAACAGGAGAGGCATGGTGGAAAAGGCAAGAGTGGAGGGTACGGCGTTAGCAAGCATAAACCGCCATCACCTTAGTACTGCTCTTGTCAAGATAACTTCCTTTGAGAATCAAACTGCAATAAAACCCCAGACTCATGTTCATCATCCTCCTGCCATCCACGACAAGAACAGCTTGAAAATTCTCTCCTCTTACAACCTTAAAATCTGACATTTTTGGAAACGCCTCAGCTATGGCTAAGAGATTTTTGGTGGCAGCAATTCTATGAACCACGACTACAATTCTAGAGTTGAGACAACATTAATAAGACAGAAAACAAGAACAGAAACAAGTTCGAGCCATACGATGCCTCACAACTTTATACTGGCAGTGGTTCAACAATCTACAATCACAATCAACCTCCTTGTAATTCTATGTCTATCTACGACTTTCCTCAAACCTCTATATTACATATTAACTCACTTGACGTAGTGCTGCTCTCGGGTGTCTGCCTTTTCCTCTCCTTCCTTCTTGCCATCAATCCTCTTCTGTCTTTCTTTCCTTGCCCTTCTGCCTACGGGTGACTTTATACTCCCTCTTCTGTCTTTCTAGCCTTTATTCTTTCCTCATCCTTCTGCCTGTGAGTGACTCTACACTGAGTGACAAGCCAAATGGTTTCCTGTACACCAGGAAACCATTTACTACGCTGGGTGGTAACCATATAACCAAATTTTGGCGCCTCCTGGTTTAGTGGGTAATTATGGCACTCCAATTGGATTGAGCCGGTGAAAGTTTCTATCCAAGGGGTGGTTGGGGTATTTTGCTCATGTAATGCCATTCAGGGATGAGTGAGACTGGTCACTCTCATCTTAAATGTCAGGACCAACTTGCCTAGCCAAGGGCTCCTATGCTCTTCTGTGGGGCAACATAGGATTGGATAATGAATGAATGAACAGCATATATGTCACTAGCTATTATGTAGTGTGTTATGATATCTTAGTGTCCTGACATTTGTAAGCTGGGAGCAGGGCAGTAAAATGGTGTTGGACTGGGTGATATGGAGGAGATTTGTTTGTGGCCATTCCTGAGAGGATTGAGGCATCTGCCAACAGATAAATAGATAGGTGAACTGGGATGAGTGGGACTCAGGAGGTAGTGAAGATTCATGGGGCAGTATACTGTTAAATATAGCAATGAATAACGTAAGACCGAGTGGGTCAAAGAAGAGACAAGATTTAGAGGTGATGACACACCAGCAAGACTAGATTTACTGCTAACCAAAGAACCTGATGTAACTGAATCTCTGAAATATTTGTGTCCTATAGGAAAAAGTGATCATGTAGTGACTGAGTTCCAAATCACAGAAGGGAATGTGGTGCCAAGAGATGAACTATACAGACATAGAAGATACAACTTTAGGAAAGCAAACATTACAGGACTGAGGAAATTTTTTGAAGAAGTGGATTGGAGAGAATTCACAGAAACATAAGGGACACTGAAGAAGTGGGATATCTTTCTAGGCCTTTACAACAGGGGTGAGGAAAAATATGTACCACAAGTAAGTGGGAGAGAGAACTGGAAAAAGGATAATTTTAACAGAAGGTGGGTGATAGCAAAATGAGAAAGGGATGCAGCATAGAACAAATGGAGAAAGAGGGGTAACAATAGAGCAAAGGAGGAATACAAAAGAACCAGAAATGAATATACAGGAATTCAAAGACAGGAAGAAAGAAACTTTGAAAGAGGTATAATTGACAAATGTAAGGAACCTAGAGTGTTTTATAGTGGAACCTAGTGTGTTTTATATGTTTGTCAATGGCAAACTGAAACACATGGAAGGAATCAACAAGCTGAAAGTACAAAGAAAGGTCTACAAAGATGCAGTAAAGCATACTAAAATAATGAATAAAAGTTTCCAATCACTTTCACTACGGAAAGTGACTGTGGAGGAGGAGGGAGTGACTAGAAATGTCATCCATTCATCCATCATCCAATCCAACGCTGCCCCATGAGGAGCGTAGGAGCCTCAGGCTAGGCAAGTTGGTTCTGACATTCAAGATGATAGCGACCAGCCTCATTCATCTCTGAGTGACATTACATGAGCGATAAACCCCAACCACCCCCTGGATATAAACCTTCACTAGCTCAATCCGACTGGAGCGCCGTAATTACCTACTAAACCACCATGCACCAAAATTTGGTTATATGGTTACCATCCAGCATAGCAAATGGTTTCCTAGTGTACAGGAAACCATTTGGCTTGTCACTCAGTGCAGAGTCACCCACAGGAAGAAGGAAGAGGAAAGAATGAAGGAAAGAAAGACAGAAGAGGGAGCGTAAAGTCAACCGTAGGCAGAAGGACGAGGAAAGAATGAAGGAAAGAAGGACAGAATAGGTACCCCATAAGCAACTAATGTGGATATTGAAGCACATAGGGCTGAAGGGGAACCTCTTGGAGTGGATGAAAGACTTCAAGAGACCAACAGATGAAGACAGTAATAATGGACAGGATGTCACAGTGGAGTCCTGCAGGGCTCAGCGCTGGCACTTGTAATGTTCCTGATGTACATAAACGATATGGTGGAGTGAACAGCTATGCAAGTCTGCTTGCAGACACTGCAAGATCATGAGGGAATTAGAAGTTGAAGAAGACTGTAAAATGCTCCATGAAGATATGGACAGGATTTACGATTGGTGCCGGGTGAGGGAAAAGAAATTCAGTGCAAACAATATACAAAATATTGGAAATGGGTAATAACACTAAGAGACCATCACTGAATTACTTGATGGGAAAAGAACCAATCATGAAAGCAAGAGATGAGAAGGACCTGGGAGTGCTGGTCCAGGCTGATTTGCCACCCGAAAAACACTAACAAAATTGTCAGAGAGACACTTGACAAACATAAGAGTGGCATTTCACTACATGGATGAGGAAATGATGGAAAAATTGATGGTGGCTATGATCCGCTCCAGGTTAGAATATATGGTAGTGGTGTGGTCCCCACATAAAAAGAAAGTTATAAACAAGATTGAGAGAATACAAAGAGCAGCAACCAAGATGGTCCCTAGCCTGGCAGATCTATCATACAAGGAAAGACTAGAAAAGCTAGGTCTACTTTCATTAGAAGAAAGAAGAGAGAGGGGTGACATGATTGCAGTGTTCAGGGCCATGATGAAAGTAGACGAAACTGACACAGAAGTTCTGTTTGTATGGGATGGGGGGAGGAAATGGTCAGAAATTTAAAAAGACAAGTTGCTTGAAGGATATCAGGAAAAACAGTTTTCCGTACAGCTGCACTAACCTGTGGAATAGCTTGGACAAAGAGATCATCCAGTTCAAAAACTTAAATGAGTTTAAAGCAAAGACTGACTGATTGAGACATGGAGATGGGATCCCATGAGCGTAGCTCATTTCCTATATATCACAACCAGGCAAATACACAAACACTTCTGACCTTAGCTTGCCGTATGTTTTCCTCAGACAACACAACATTGCCTAGAGTCTGAACTGCTGGCAGCCGCACCTCAGGGTCATCCAACAGGGTAGTCAGGCGGTGGATACAACCTACTTCACGCAAAAAATCCTGGAATATTGAAAACTTTGTTAGCCCAAGATATTCTTATTCTTGTGACAATTTCCCTTCCACAGGAGGGTTAAAGAAAGTTATTTACTCCCTCGATGTAGTGGTGCTCAAGGGTGTCTGCTCAATCCTCTCCTTCCTTCCGGTTCTGTCTTTCTTTACTTCATTCTTTCCTCGACCTTCTGCTTATGGGTGACTTTACACTCCCTCTTCCGTCTTTCTTTCCTCCATTCTTTCCTCTTCCTTCTGCCCATGGGTTACTCTACACTGAGTGACAAACCAAATGGTTTCCTGTACACCAGGAAACTATTTACTATGCTGGGTGGTAACCATATAACCAAATTATGGTGCCTGGTGGTTTAGTGGGTAATTATGGCGCTCAAGTCGGATTGAGCCGGCGAAGATTTATATCCAAGGGGTGGTTGGGGTTTATTGCTCACATTATGCCACTCAGGGATGAGTGAGGCTGGTCACTCTCATTTTAAATGTCAGGACCAACTTGCCTAGCCCCAGGCTCTTACGCTCCTCATGGGGCAACGTAGGATTGGCTGATGGATAGATGGATGGATTTTCTCTAATCTGGAAAAATCTGAATACAGTATGTACATGTCAGAATTAAAGGTTTCACTTTTACTAGCATCTTAAGTTCAGTAACAAAACCTGTCAAAATAGTATATCTAATACATCAGTATACTCTGACTTATGCAGCAATTACTATTTAAAAAAAAAAAAAAATCTCTACAACACATTTATTGATACAAAAAATAACTACACAGTCTTAACATTTACTTCTACAATACTCCATGTAGTGCTGCTTTGTGTATCTGTCCTTTCCTCTTTTCCATCCTTCCTCTTGTCTTTCTTTCCTTCATTATTTCTTCTTTCTTCTGCCTACAGGAGACTTTACACTCCCTCCTCTGTCTTTCTTTACTTCATTCTTTCCTCTTCCTTCTGCCTATGGGCGACTCTGCACTGAGTGACAAGCCAAATGGTTTCCTGTACACCAGGAAACTATTTACTATGCTGGGTGGTAACCATATAACCAAAATTATGGTGCCTGGTGGTTTAGTGGGCAATTATGGCGCTCAAGTCGGATTGAGACGGTGAAGATTTATATCCAAGGGGTGGTTGGGGGTTATTGCTCATGTTATGCCACTCAGGGATGAGTGAGGCTGGTCACTCTCATCTTAAATGTCAGGACCAACTTACCAAGCCCCGGGCTCTTACGCTCCTCATGGGGCAACGTAGGATTGGGTGATGGATTGATGGATGGATTTTCTCTAATCTGGAAAAATCTGAATACACTACGTATATATCAGAATTACAGGTGTCACTTTTACTAGCATCTTAAGTTCAGTAACAAAACATGTCAAAATAGTATACCTCATACATCAGCATACTCTGACTTATGCAACAATTACTAACAATAACCAAAATGAAAAAAAAAATATCTCGAAGGTTTTTTTAGGTACAGAAAATTTACAACACATTGATTGATACAAAAAATAACTACACAGTATTAACATTTACTTCTACAATACTCCATGTAGTGGTGCTCTGGGTATCTGTCCTTTCCTCTTTTCCATCCTTCTTCTTGTCTTTCTTTCCTTCATTATTTCCTTTTTCTTCTGCCTACAGGAGACTTTACCCTCCCTCCCCTGCCTTTCTTTTCTTCATTCTTTCCTCTTCCTTCTGCCTGTGGGTGACTCTACACTGAGTGACAAGCCAAATGGTTTCCTGTACACCAGGAAACCATTTATTACACTGGGTGGTAACCATATAACCAAATTATGGCACCTGGTAGTTTAGTGGGCAATTACGGTGCCCCAATCGAGTTGAGCCTCGTTTCATTTCGTTTTTGAAGGCTCCAACATGCTTGCATGTGTCGGCCTTGGTCACCTAATGGCGGCTCTCCACGCTGCTCGATCTCTGGCAGCCTCCCTATTCAGTCCCTTAACCCTTAAGTCACATTTAATGACCTCGTCCCATGTCTTTCTCAGTCTACCCCTCCCAACCCCTCCCCCAATATTAACACTTCTCACCCTCTGTACCCAATTATCATCCCCCATCCTCTCCACATGTCCAAACCACCTCAGCCTACCTCTCCTCATCACAACACCAATACACTCCAGTCCCATCCTACCTCTCAACTCTTCTATCGTAAACCCAGCCCCCCCAGGCCTTGCACGCAGGGACGCACTGCACATCCACCTAATCATTGTCATTTCTGTACGTTTAAACCTGCGAATATCTTCTTCCTTTACTGCCCAGGTCTCACTACCATACAGCATCACACTCAAGAGACTCACCTGCAAGTTCAACCCTCTCACGCCTAACAATCTCTGCCTGCTCTCCCCGACACAACGCACACATGAAATCAGCATTATCTCGCAGTCTACCTCTAATACCACTACATCTCTTGAGCACCCACTTATCACAAACACTGCACAAGATGGAATTACTTCCCACACCCATGTGGCAAACTGCACATGGCCACTCTCCCTCTCCTCTGATTGTACCGCCACCAACCCTAGATATCATCACTTTTGTTTTATCTGCATTTACCCTTAAGCCCTTGTGCCCCATACCATCTCTCCACTTCTTAAATCTTTCCTCAGCCTCCCCTTCATTCTCAGCAATCAACACCAAATCATCAGCATACAACATCTCCCATGGGAGTCC
>JAGKTI010010918.1:0-11659 GCA_018397915.1 Birgus latro
TGTATGGAGTACAACTCTCATGTGTGGGGAGGCTCCCCACATGCAGCTCTTCTCAATAGGGTGGAGTCAAAGGCTTTTCGTCTCATTAACTCTCCTCCTCTTACTGATTCCCTTCAACCATTGTCTCTTCGCCGCACTGTTGCATCTTTATCTCTCTTCTATCGCTACTTCAATGGTCACTGTTCCTCTGAACTGTCTGCTTGCATCCCTCCACCTCTACAACGGGCACGTAGTACCCGTCTAGCAACAAACTCTCATCCCATTTCTGTCCAACTCTCTAATGCAAGAGTTAACCGTTACTCCCAGTCCTTCATTTATGCAACTGGTCAACTCTGGAACTGTCTTCCTCTGTCTGTATTTCCTACTTCCTATGATCTCCAGTCTTTCAAACGCAGTGCGTCCAGGCATCTCGAATTGAACGGATCTTGAATTTGGCTCTCTTTTGTACTGTTTTTGCTTTTTCTTGGAAGGAACAGTATGCAGGCCTGTGGCCTTTGGTTCCTTCTTCCTTGCATAAAAAAAAAATGGATGATGTTTGTTCCAATATCCACACGATTAATGCCTGTGTGCCACAAGGATCTGTTCTGGCTCAAGGCCTATTCTTAATTCATATTAATGATCTCTTATCCATCACCATAATCCCATCCATTCATATGCAGATGACTCAACACTTCATAGTTCATTCACACTTAAACACCAATTCACAAAGTTCAATATCTCTAACTTACAACTCAGTACTGCAATCTCCATAAATCAAGACTTTTCTAAGATCACTGAAAGGTTACAAAATAACACTGTCTCACTTAATAATAGTAGAACTATATAAATACAATATACTGACAGACAGATATTGCCTGATTCCTATAATACCTTCATATTCATACCTATCATATTAGAGCACTTGCTAAAAGCACTTCATTGAAACTTTGATTATTGTACAGAGTCCGTAATATCTTCACTGACGTACAGCTAGCTGTAATTTATATGTCATG
This sequence comes from Birgus latro, assembly GCA_018397915.1. Lineage (NCBI taxonomy): Eukaryota > Metazoa > Arthropoda > Malacostraca > Decapoda > Coenobitidae > Birgus > Birgus latro. The sequence continues at coordinate 993 of JAGKTI010010918.1, forward strand.
TGTGCTTTCAGCTGGAATATTGCTCACCCTTGTAGAATGGATGTGGAAAGGTTGCACTAAAACAACCAAAAGTCAAAATAAAATTGTTAGAAATGTTAATAACCCTACTACGAGTATTACAAATAAACTACCTTCCCTACATGTAAGAAGGAATGTTGCACTTTATTACAGATTTTTTAATAGCAAATGCTCGGACGAAGTTCATCCATTGTGCCACCTCTCATGCCTTCCCCCGCACTACTCGGGCATCCGGTAACGCTCATGACTGCACTGTCTCACTGCTACATTGCAGAATTTCTGCAAATCAGAATTCTTTAATACACTGATGCATTGAAAACAATATTACTTTTACCTCAGTCACAGCTAGGAGCCAAGTCAGAAAATGTGTAATAGCCTCATCACTTGTTTGTTGAAGCAACTGCTGAGATGGGCAACTGCTGTGCGAAGTGAGAGGAAGGGTAAAGGGTGGAGTCATCTGCATATAAGTGAATTGGGTTAGATGTGCAGCTTAGAGGGTTATTGATGAACAGAAGAAAGAGAGTTGGTGATGAGACAGAGCCCTGAGGAACAGCATCATTGATAGCCTTAGAAGAATGGTGGCCGTCTACAACAGCAGCTATAGAATGGCAAGAGAGGAAGCTAGAAATAAAGGAACAGAAAGGACAGATATAAGATGGCAATTTGGAAACATTAGATTTTTGCCAGACTCGATCGAAAGTCTTTGAGATTACAAATGCAGTGGTAAAGTTTTCACTGAAGTCCCAAGAACAAGATAAGCAGGAACCTAAAATGAAGGTGATAAGATCGCCAGTGTAGAGTCCATGGCAGAACCCATACTGACGATTGTAAAGAATGTTATGATATGAAAGGTGCTTTAAAGTGTTCTTGTAAAGAATACATAAACCTGCCCCGTACCGACAACTTTTTTACCCAACACACCCCCAGAACCTGAATGGTTTTCAACTTGTCTTTTTTTAGCTCAAACCTCAGCTTTTGGTGAGAAACATCGAAAATTCAGCAAGATAGCGCTCACCTGAAGTGAAAAATATCCTAAACAGGTGAGAGATCCCTCATTTGGCTACCGCTTTCTATGATGCCACGCTCCATAAAAGATACTCCCTATGCAAGGGAAACTTAACCAAAACCATTCAGCGTCGTAGATATTTATTTATTTGGTACAAATTTATTACAAGAGTATATTGCTTTTCATACAATAATATAGGCGATATAAGCGTGCTTCCCTCACCAAACACATCAGCATAGTGCACCTTCCTTGGCGATGTTATCTTCTCATTACTTCTGTTTATTACTAACTCTGGTGCCACGTAATCTTTGTCCTCCACATCAGGAATCGATTTTGCCTTGAATTTTGTTGTCGGAGAGACCGTGGTGCTACGTGTCTTTACTGGTCAGGTCACTGCTAACAGGTGATTTGTGAGAAAATGGTGCACCCCCCGATGAGGGGGATTGCACAGGGTAAGGCACAGTTGCTGCCTGACTGGGGGTAGAGGAAGGTCTCCCACATATGCCTAACAAAAATCACCTGTGAATCTTGAAAAATGTGCAAACGATGGGCCTTTCAATTGCATGACATACGATACACGTCGGGGGGTCTCAGCGCGGAAAAAAGTTTAGACTTGCATTGTACATCTGGGGGACGGGGTGGGTTAAAAAACTTCAAAAGCACAGAATATTGAAGCAGTTGGGCAATAGATAGAGGGCTGGGAAGGGTCACCCTTCTGTGGGACAGGCTGAATTGAGCAAATTTCCAGCAAGAAGGAAAGGTACAAGTTGATGAATAAAGACAAACAAGTTTACCTAGGCAGGATACAAGCACAGAAGCACAGCTCTTGAGGACAAAAGAAGGGACCCCTTCAACCCATATGCCTTGTTACTACTGAGGCCAGTGATAGCAGAAAACACATCAAATGAAAAAATTTTATTGTCAGTCATGAGGATGTCAGAGGGAGGAAGTGATGGAGGAACAGTGCCGTAATTGTCTTAGGGTGGAAATGGAGGAGAAAGTCTAAGAGAAGAGTTCTGTTTAATCAGTAGAAGCAGCTGCAGAGTTATGAGAATGGATAAGAGGAGGGAAGGATGATCAAGAAAAGTTGTTTGAAAGATTTTGGGTAAAATGCCGGAAGGATAGGGAAGAACTTGAACTGGAGAGCTCAGAGCATTAGGTCTGAATAAAATTATTTTAACCCCTCCCGTCCAGCAGATGTTGTCGCGAGTGCTCCCCCCAGTTGGGCATTCCTGAGAAAAATCCGCAAAATCGTCTAATTTTAAACCTTCATATCTCACTTAACTCGCCGAGCCCCACGGACGTACAATGCACGTCACTACGTTTTTCCGCGGACAGACCCACTGACGGGCATCATGCGTCACTCAGTTGCAAGGCCCATCGTGTGCACATTTTTCAACATTCGCGAGTGATTTTTGGTAGGCATATGTGGGAGACCTTCCTCTACCTGCTGTCGAGCGGGGATACTGCCTGGCCCCACCTGACCCCCCTCCCCCCTCCCCCCCATACTGGGCAATTCACCAGTTAGCAGTAACCTGGCCAGCAAAGATATTTTGCCCCACGGTCTCTGCAATGACGAAATTCAAGGTGAAAGTGATTCCTGAGGTGGAGGACAAAGAAACAAAGAAGCTAGAGGTAGAAACAAACAGAAGTGATGAGGTAGTATTGTCGGAAAGGAAGGTGCCATATGCTGGGGTTTTGGGTGAGTGAACAATGCTTTTATCACCTATATTACTGTGTGAAAACCAATATAGACTTGTACTTCACATATATTCGTACCAAATAAATAAATAAACACGTAATTTACAGTGGCCTGAATTAATTAACCCTTACATAGTTCGTTTTCTTTAGCCAGGTACCCTTAAAAAGAAGGAAAACATAAGGCTGAATGGCACCTATATCAACATCTTTAAGCTCAGGAGGGCGATTTCTCTATGAAATTTTGATGTTTGTCACTAAAAGTGGAGATTTGAGCCTCCCCCCCAAAAAAAGTTGAAAATCGGTCGGGGTCTGAGTGTTTGTTTCGTAAAAATTTTGTCGGGACTGGGCGGGTCAATACTTAACCAAATGTAACTATCAAGGTTTCTTATTACTGCTTCGACTTCAAGCTGATTGCATCAGGTGGTATGTGAAGTGCATGTAGGGAGAGTGCATGAGTGGGGAATGAGGACAAGTTTTCTTGTTTTTTTTGCCAGTGTCCTCATGCGTGGCAGAGGTTCGGTGACACAACTAAGGCTTACACTAGCCCTCCACAATAATGACACTTCAGTAACACTTCCAGAAGACCAAAATCCACTACAAATACTGTTTACGTGAATTTTTTTCCATAATCGGCTGTACTTGATGCTTGTAGGGCAGTCACCGTACCAACAACCTTGAACTCAGGCTGTCTGCTCGTTTCCACCTTACAGACAGACAGACACTAGCGCTTTCTCTCTCTTTTTCTTTCTCTCTCTGTCTCTCACACACACACACACCTCAGACATGGGAGAGAGCAGACTTGCCGCTCTGCTGCCAAGCCAAATCAGCTTCAAATGGCTCGTACCTAAAAAGTATCTTTATATGAGTCAAGCTCTGTACTAGATCCAACTAAATATTGTCCTTAAAAGAGAAAGTTTATGTAAAAAGAGATGTTCCAAATCAGAATAGAACAAATAGTGCAGATGCGCCGAACAAGCGAATCAGCTGTTTAGTGTTTTGGCTACGGCGTGCGGAATGTAAACTGTGACTCTGTGAGTATGTATATTCTTTTCATAGTACCACAAATTGAGCGCCATATTTAGTAAAGTAAATATGGAAGGAGTTAAGAAAAGAGATAAAGGTAGAAAGCAGGATAAAGATTTCTACCCGGAACTGGTGGAAATGGAGACATACAATAAGTTGGTTGAACGAGTGTACAGATTAGAGAAGGCATTTCAGAGTGAAATGGATGAAATTAAAAAGCAGTAGCACATGCAGATGGAGGAAAATGAAAAATTAGTAAAGGAAGCTAACAGGAAAAACACAACAATAGATAAGCTTTTATTTGAGGTTGGTAAACTCAGAAGAAAGGTTAGTGAAATGGCAAGCACAGTTGTCAACCATCAGAGAATTATGGAAGAGTTCAGAAATGATACAAAGACAATTAGGTAGGCTAGCACTCTGGTAAATCAAAGCAGTAATATTGAGGTGAAGATAACCCAGGTGAAAGAAGCGATGCAAAGCTACAAAAATGATGTGGAAACCACGTACGCTGAAATGATGAAAGTTAAGAAAGACTTGGAAACAAGAGCTGAAGAAAAGAGCATTAAAAAGGAAGTAAAGAAAATAATCCAAATCAATCCAAAATGGGTTAAAGATTCAGTAGACATCAACAAATCTATAGTAATCACTGGTATACAGGAGGATGAAATAAAAAACAAGATTTCGAGAGACCAAAAAGGAGATGGCAAATGTAATAAACACACTGAAGAAAGTATCAGGAAATCTGTAGGAAAGACAAAGAGGAACACAAAAGACTAGGGAAATCCGAGAGAAATATATCAAGGCCACTGAAAGTAACCTTCCAGAGTGTAAACACTGTGGAGGAAATACTGAACAATGCAAAGAAAATTATGGAAAAAGAGGATTTCAAAAATGTTTGGATAAAAAAATGCCTAACTCAAGAGGAACTGGGATTACTAAAAGAGAAAAGGGAGGAGGCAAAAACAAAGAACGAGGTAAGATCAGAGAAAGAGTAGAACACATTTTTTTTTTTTACAAAGTAATAGGATTGCAGGTACGAACGTGGTATATAAACAGGAGGAAATAGAAAGGAGGGAGGTAGTACACCCAAGTCAGGACAAGTATGTAAACAAGATGATTAAGTTGATGTACTCAAATGTAGATGGAATGGTATCTAAATTACTAGAGATGAATGATTATATTAAAGAGAAGGAACCACATATTGCTTGCCTAACTGAAACAAAATTAACATCAAGGATATCAAATGACACCCTAAACCTAGAGGAATACAATATATGGAGAAGAGATAGGAACTCTAAAAAACGAGGAGGTATTATAATATTAACAAAGAAAAATCTGCAAGTTAAAAAAAAATAGAACTAGATATGCCCTCACAGGTAGAACTGATAGCAGTAGAGATTAGTACATCTGAAGGGAAATTAACTGTGGCAGATTTATACAGGCCACCTAAATCAAACATTTAGGAAAAAGGCGAATATGGAGAACTGGCAGAGAGTACAATTCAAAGTTTAGGAGCATTACTACATAGAATGGAGGAGGAATTGGAAAGAATTATAGTATCTGGAGATTTCAATACAAATATAAATTGGAATACTCTAGAAATAAAAAGCCAGGAAAGCTGCTGGGACCAAAAGCTCCTGGAGAGTTTTTCCTAACGCAACATGTAAAAGAAAGCACCAGAAAAAGAGGACTTGATGTACCATCAGTACTTGATCTTATATTTACTAGGCAAGGAAATGATATTGACAGTATTATGTACCACCCTCCATTCGGCAAAAGTGACCATGCAGTATTAAACTGCAACTTCAGGATTGCATATGACATAGTTAACAGTAATGAAAGTTACAAAATGAGCCTTAACTACAAAAAAGGCAACTATCATGACCTAAAGAAATACTTCTTTGAAATAGATTGGAAAAAAGAGTTTAGAGGACAATATTCAAATGTTATATATAGATCAGTCTGTGAACTTTATGAAATAGGAGTCCAAAATTACATCCCTCAGCACAAAGAAACTGAAATGAAAATAAACAAATGGTTTAACCCGCTGAGTCCCGACCGTTTTTTTACCCAGCCTACCCCCAGATCCCGACCGATTTTCGACTTTTTGTTTTTTGGCTGAAACCTTCGCTTTTGGTGAGAAACATCGAAAATTTATAGTGAAATCGCGATCCTGAGGTAAAAAAATGTTGATATAGGTGTCACTCAACCTTACATTTTCCTTCTTTTTCAGGATACCTGGCTAAGAAAACGAACTATGGAACGGTTGACTAATTCAAGCCACTTAAATTACGTATTTATTTCATTTATTTGGTACGAATTTATGTGTAGTAAAAGTCTATAATGGTTTTCACACAATAATATAGGCGGTGTTTATAAGCATTGTTCACTTACCCAAAACCCCAGTATATGGCACCTTCCTTTATGACATTACCACCTCATCACTTCTGTTTGTTTCTACCTCTAGCTTCTTTGTTTCTTTGTCCTCCACCTCAGGAATCACTTTCACCGTAAATGTCGTCATTAGAGAGACCGTGGGGCAACATACCTTTACTGGCTAGGTTGCTGCTAACAGGTGAATTGCCCAGTGTGGGGGGGAGGGGGGAAAGGGGGGTTAGGAGGGGCCAGGCAGTATCTCCGCTTGACAGCAGGTAGAGGAAGGTCTCCCACATATGCCTACCAAAAATCACCCGCGAATGTTGAAAAATGTGCACACAATGGGCCTTGCAATTGTGTGACATACGATGTACATCGTTGGGTCTCCGCGGAAAAAAGTAGCGACGTACACCGTACGTCGATGGGACTCGGCGGAATAAAGAATGTAAAAAATCAAAAGAAAAATGAGACTTGTTGTGGAATAGGTACAGAAGACACAATAGTGAGAGGGCATATAACAACTATAAACAGGCAAGAAATGAATACTCAAGAATAAAGAGAGATGCCCAAAAACAGTTTGAGGAGAATATCGTAAACAAAAGTAGTGATCAACCGAAGCAATTTTACACCTACATCCGAAGGAAAACCAAAGTAAAAGATAATATACAATCCATTACGGATGAAGGGATCTTATATACACAAGAGAAAGATATTTGCAAAGTACTAAATAAGAATTTCGAATCAGTTTTAACAGAAGAAAATAATTTTGAGAGGGATGATATGGAACACGCATGCCCAAACATATTACCAAATACACAAACATCAGAAAAAGGAACAAAGGAAGAGTTAAGCAAATTAGACAAAGGAAAACAAATGGTCCGTACGAAATTTCATGTTGGGTGCTACATGAATGTCCAAAGGAGTTAAGTGGACCATTATCGTTAATATTCAAGGAATCCTTGGGTCAAGGTAAACTGCCAGACGATTGGAAGAAAGCAAACATTGTCCCATTGTTCAAGAAAGGGAATAGGCAAAATCCACTCAACTACCGACCAGTATCACTAACCAGTGTTGTTAGTAAGATACTGGAAAAGCTAATAAGAAAAGTTTGGGTAAACCATCTAGAAGAACACAATATGATAACAGAAGGGCAATTTGGTTTCAGAAAGGGAAAAGCATGTGTTACTATTTTATAAAGCCACTATGACAGAGTTGCAGAAACGTTACAAAAAAGAGAACAATGGGTGGACAGTATCCATCTAGATTTCAAGAAAGCATTTGACAATACCACACCAGAGGCTTTTTTGGAAACTGTACCATCAAGGAGGAATCGGAGGCAAACTGTACTATTGGATGCAAGATTTTCTCAGAAAAAGGGAAATGAGAACAGTACTAAGGGGAAATTACTCATCATGAAGGGAAGTGACTAACAGAGTTCCACAGGGCTCAGTGCCGGCACCAATTATGTTTTTAGTGTATATAAATGACATAGATAATAATAATGGAAATGAAAGCTATTTAAATATGTTTGCCAATGATGCAAAAATACAAAAGAGAATTACTAACATAGATTCTTGTAAAGAGATACAAGAAGAATTAAATAAACTTCATGAATGGAGTAATACATGGCAAATGTAACTGAATGTGGACAAGTGTCATGTAATCAAGTTTGGTAAAAGTGCGAAATGACCAGATTGGGATTATAAATTAGGAGGTAAAACCCTTCACACATCAGAAAGAGAGAAGGACTTCGGTGTGATTATCAATAACAGACTAACTTCAGCAGACCGCATAAATGAAAGGGTACGAAACATGTATACACTGTTTGCAAATATGAGAATAGCATTCACATACATTAATGAAGAGGAAGATAATAACATCTTTCATCAGTCCAACCCTGGAGTAAGCATCAGTAGTCTGGAATCCTCATCTCAAGAAACACATAGATAAGATTGAAAAAGTTCATAGGGCTACTACAAGATGGGTACCAAGCTTAACCCCTACACCGCGGGGTTGTCGGAGGTTTTCCCTGCCATTCCCGTGGGGATATTCACGCTCCGACTGACTTTTTAAAAATATTTGCCAAAAATCAGTTATTAGTCCTAGAATATTATAATTACATATGCCTATGGCACATACCCTCAGCTTTCTCCTGGGGTGTTATTTTTAACACTCGTTGACTAACGTAAGACTTGTGGAGACTTCTGAAGTTGGGTAACTAAGTCCCCACTTTACACTTCCCAACATCCTCTAATCTGAATACCACTGCCAGATATTATCACTAGAAACACTGTTCAATGATTTCCAAGTAATTTGGAATCCATCCTAAAAAAAAAAAAACACTGTGAAAGCAATGTAAAATACGAGCACGTACAAGCCTCCCACTCCTGCTAATTCGCAGCTGATGATCCGTCATTTCTTACTCATATACCCACTCACACTTTATTATTTCTAGTACTTTATTACACTTGTATATATCTACAGTCCTTTACCACTTCCCACACAATGTTTAGTAGGGGTAGAGGTCACAGGGCCTTTTATAATAGGCGCAAAAGCGGAAGAAATGGATGGGTGTCATTTCACAGCAAACTGGCTGTATCTCGGTAGCAAAGAGTTGAAAATGTCAGCTGCTAATGTATATGCTAAGAAATAAGTCGTAGGAAATCTAGACAATACGTATAAATTAGGTAGTTCCAGGTGAAAATAAATATCACTCAGGCTTCTCCCTTCCTTTCTTATATACTTTTATATTACGAGAGTAGCTCATACGGTATATTTCACGGGGGGGGGGGGGAAACAGGGGAAATTAGTGAACGAGTGCAGGTTGGATGTTGCTAAGTGATAATTAGCCAATTTCAGATGTATGGTTCTATCAATTACCTTATTTTATATATACTGTATATATATATATATATATATATATATTATTTTGTAGAAGAATATGGCATAGGTCTCATTTCAATGGATGAAAACAATGGAAAAATCCGGGGAAGATTTACTTAGAGCAGAGCGGCTGAGCAGACATCAGAGAGAGGGTAATGGAGGGGAGGTAGGGAGGGAAGTAGCTAGAATGGGGGAAAATGGCTAAATTGTCAACAATGGATGGGAGTACTGATGACATTAGCAGCTGACTATTGTTGGACTTTGACAGTGCTGATATATGATACAAGTCACCACCTGAAAGCCCGGGGGTATTAAAAATAACAGAGTCACTCAAGTGACTCCCCGCGGTATGATCCATTGCACCCAACCGTCATGAAAGTGACGACCCGCGGTTAAGGGGTTAAGGGATCTAAGCTATGAAGAAAGATTAGAAAAACTGAATCTACCAGCACTACAGGAGCCAAGAAAAAGAGGAGAAATGATTATGCTATATAAATTCATATCAGTGAAAGAGAAAATAGATATAAATGAATATATAACCTATGGGGAAGTATCAGCAAGAGGACACTGCAAAAAAACTGCATAAAAAGAGAGGTGATCAAGACGTAAGGAAATTTAGTTTCCCAAATAGGGCAATTGATCAGTGGAATGCACTACCGAATGAAATAGTGTGTGTCAAAACAATTCATAAATTTAAGGAGATTTATGATAAAAATGGTTTAAGACACGGGGCAGTACGAGCTTGACTCATTCCTGTAAAGATACAACCCATCAAACATAAAATACATGGGCCAGTATTGTTCCAGTGCTGGCACTCCGACCTTTCATATATCGGACCAATTATGTAAACTCTGGCATTTGATTTTGGTCCGACTTATATCAGTTATCCGTTCGCACCCCGGGATGTATCGGTACAATACAGGATTCGTAATGGGCTAGTGATGGAAGCCTTAATCGGGCCTTAATCGGGTGTAAGTAATCGGGCCAATTTACAATCAAGGGTGTCTGGATAGCTCGAAATTAACAGATCTTGATATTGACTTTTTCTTCCTTTAAGGGAATAACATTGTAAAGTTCTTTAAAAAAAGAAAAAAAAGAAAAAGTCAGGATTCGAACCTCGTCCTCTGACCGTCTACCGTACAGCCCACGCATCTGACAACTTGATTTAGTGGAATCTCTTACGCAGCTTACTTACATCTATTAGTACACACTATGGTATGTTGCCAGCTTACTATAGTAGCTCCTTATGTCCCGAATTGCCGCGAAGTGATGGAATGTCTGAAATGAAAAATGATATTAACTGCCTGGTGCGGGGCTCGAATCTGTATGTGCATCTTACCACTGAGCCACGGATGAAGTTCGTTATTACTGCAACTCTGTCCATTTTATAGACCAGTCGTATATATTTTGTGTACACCAATGTTCCTTTAATATTAATATTATCAATTATGATCTATAAGCTGAAAACAAGTTTAGTTCCATAAAAACATTACCAAAAATAAGACTTTTGTTCCATAACAAGACAGTAGCGTGTGGAAAACTCCCATCTCTGTCGAATTTTATTTGTTATATAAAATATATTACAATTATCCAATTGATGAAGATGATCTATGATGGATGATGTATAATTATATCACTCAGTTGTTAGCTGCATGTTTGA
>JAGKTI010010919.1:0-27500 GCA_018397915.1 Birgus latro
AGGAAGTGAAGGAGCGTTGTGGTGTGGTTGAGGACGTGATGGGAAGCGTTAGGAGAAACACGTTAAGGTGGTTTGGACATGTGGAGAGGATGGAGAGTGAAAGATTGACGAGGAGAGTGTATGTGAGTGAGGTGGAGGGGGCGAGAGGGAGGGGGAGGCCGAGGATGAGATGGAGGGATGGAGTGGAGAGGTATATGAGAGAGGGGGGTGTGAGTTGGGAGTGTGGTAGTGAAATGGCAGGGGACAGAGTGACATGGAGGCGATTTGTTTGTGGCCACCCCGTTCGGGATTGAGGCGTCTGGCAATAGATAGATAGATAGAGATTATTATTATTGTTATTATGTCAGTGTTATTATTATACGTACTTTGTATGTTTGTTATGTTGATATAGGTAGCCTACATTCCAGAATGCTCTAGAATATCGGAATAATTGCTAGACAATATTGGAGAATTTGGACAAAGTATGGTAATAGTCTGGGGAATGGTATGTGGGGCCCTACTTTTGCCAATCCCTGACTGGTCTCCCCTACTTTTAGTCCGGAAAATCGAAGGTCGAGTGTATATGTGTATATTTATATATATATATATATATATATATATATATACATACATATGTACAGAGTGTCCTGACAGGTTATGTAGCCCAGGTCTGCAGGAAGCAGGTGGTTCTAGCTGTGTTCCACATATTTGTACAGTATGTGTCTAGGGAAGGAGTGACATGGGTTCCAGGTGGCTGTGTTGCATAATTTTACCACTGGAGCCAGGATTTTGAGAGCTTGAATGGTAGTTAATGACTGTGCAGCCTATTTCACTTTGCTTGCTATTGGTAGTTATTGTTACCTTAATTTCTTCTTTGTTCTGGATCCTACCATGCTCTGTTAAAGAGGAGATATATACAGCTCCAGGTATGTATGAGGCTGCTTACACTGTAAGTATTGGCAGTGGGGTGCCACATTGTAAGCCAAAACAGAGAGGAAGAATTCTTAGCTTCATGCTCTTTCCATTTTTAGTCACATCTTACAGCTTCCAGGAAATACAGCATAGTAGAAGCACTGGCAAAGAGCCTACACACTGGTGGTGCTGTTATATTACGGTTGGAACTAAGCAGCCATGGTGTCCACCCTGTAGCTGAACCTCCTTATATTTTCATGCACTGTGCCATGGAGAAGGACTGGTCCAACCCTGGTGAGGTGCTTTCTACCATACAGGGGTGCTGGTTCCTTGCACTGTGTATGGTACGTATTTTACCATACCTGTAGGATGGCCCCACAAAAGCAGTTGCTTACCTGTGGGTAACAGGTTTGCTTGGCCTGGTAGACCGAGGTAAAGCAACAACAGGAACAATGGTATACTACAGGATACATGGATATGATATAGATATGTAAAAAGAATGCATTGATTGCCCAAGGAACATTTTGGAAAGTGAGATTAGGAATGCTATTGGAAATGTGGATAGCAAGAAAAGAATTGGATAGTATGTTGGAGTGAAAAAAGGAAGAAAGAAATGTTTGGTAACAAAAAGCGAAAAAAGCATGAAGATAGGAGGTGAGTTTTTCACTGCCATCTGCTGTTGGAGGGGTGTCTTGGGGGGTGGCAAGATGATGATGATGGTGATGGATTCTTTCTTAATACCAGGAATAAAAACAACCGCTGGAGCTGAGCCCAGACTATCAGCAGCAGCAGCATACAGGATGGCTTAGTGGCATCACAGCCATCCCACCTCACATCATCTTCACACCCTCACCGTCACCCTTACGCACAGGTTTACCTTTATAGATCAGTATGAGTATACTGGACATGTTACCAGTGTTGGGTCATCAGTGTTTGTGGCAACTTCAGTGTTAGTGATAAACCTTATTAGTAGAATATTTATGTGTAGAAATTTTACTATTCCGTTGTATTATAAAGAGCCCTATGTATATGTCAGTTTTTTTTATTTAAATATCATCTTTTGTATGTTTGTTGTAAAAGTTAATTTACTACTGTGTTTAATAATAATAATAATAATAATAATAATAATCACACTTTAAGCCCTGTAATTATAGTATAATGTGTGTGTTAGTCTGTGTTATAGTGATCTAAAGAAAATGTATTTTCTCCCCATCCATACTTACATCCATCTTAGTAGCCTTTTACAGTACTCTGGGAATACGTGGGTAATAGTCTCAGTTCCTGTCATCAGGAGACATTCAACTTTTTGATATGATATTTCAATTCCACACATTAACTGCAGATGATATTACATATTAAACTTAAAAAACCTCTCATATTAAAGGGGTTGAATTAAAATTTTTAATTTGATTGTTTCTATTAAGCTGAATAAAATTTTCTGGGGGGAGGAAGTGTAAGAGAGAAAATAAAGAGGTCATTGTATTTAAGTGGTTAAAGGTCAGGTAGAGTTATCATCATCAACAACATCCTAACCTTGTTTCCTTAATTCTGGTGCTGCCTTCCAAAGGCATCTTATTGCCACAAACACTGATCTGAGAAGATGTTTATTAAATTTCTATCTCAGTAACCTTTGAACGAAGATCATAAGATGCTTCATCCCGGTGGGAGTGTTGCCATCTAGACGGACCTTTATTTCAGTATCCATAGAAAACAATGTCACACCACGGGCAGGCTGGGATTGATTTGATTAATTTATTACGCCCGAAGGCGACAAACCTATTGCAGTGCCATGTGGGCATATGTGAGGTGAGTACAAGGGAACTCGTGCCACGCAGGACACGCTGTCTAGCTAAAACAAATTAACACCCACCAAAATGTGGATGACACATGAGAATAACATCTGGGAGGTGAAGAAAAAAAGAGTGATGGCGTCACTCCTCCTTTCTGCCGTCAGCTGATCAGTCTGTCAACGTAACAGATGTGTGGTGCTTCCATTTAACATTCAAATACTTCTCACTATTGCAGTTACTATTTCCTAGCCTCTTCCCCAACCATTGTCAGCTTCTTCCCCAACCATTGCCAGCTTCTTCCCTAACCATTCCCAGCTTCTTCCCCAACCATTCCCAGCTTCTTCCCCAACCATTCCCAGCTGATCAGTGTTTGTGGCAATAAAACGCCTTCAGAAGGCAGCACTTGAATTATGAATGTGGTGGATAGGGCCCAGGTAGAGGGAAAGGGATAATATCAGGATTACCACCAGTGGCCAACAAAAATGGACCATACCCCTAATCATTCACTGCAGAAGAGCAAAAATGGTTCTTTATGATTACTCAGAATCCATCAAGTCCAAAATATCAGGGACTGTTCTGTGTGGATGATCGAGGGTTTCATGTATACCAGTAACCCCTTCGTTTTGGGAACTTTTTTTTTTTTCCCCCCAATTCTAGATGATATCATTCAGCTGAGGGGAGACTTTTTGCATGAAAGGAGTTATCCCTTGACTACTGGCAATCCTTCTTAATTTGACCCAGATTGACTGGTTATTACCTGATTAAAATGTAAGATATATTATGGGAGTGAAGCAGTTAATACCAGACACAGTACTAGACAGCAGGAAGGTGGTAGTTGACAAATTACTCTCTATAGTATCTTAACCTCTTCTCTATGAGAGGTCCCCTTTAACCCTTTGAATATGGATGACATCCATTTTAGTTTATTTTTGCTGGTACAAGAGGGTTTTATTCACCTTAGTAAAGGCCACTCTTATTGAACAGGTTTATTAAGCCTGTACCTACCTCCTCCAATTTGCAAGTCTGTCCTCAGTTGAGTAAAATGCTGTAGTTGGATGATGAGAAGAGAACAAAAAAGGCATTCCCTGACTAATTGGGTTCATCTGGATAGACTAGTTCAGTCTTAGTGTGGATAAAATAAAACAAGATATCATCATACTGATAGGTTGATGGAGATTGTTTCTAATCCCTTTGCAGTAGATCTCACCAAACCTGAATAAAGTCATCAGCTGTTGCAGGACTAAAACAAAAATAATTTTAGTGAAGGAGTTGAAGAATATATGAAGTGTAAAGAGATAGTAAGAGGATAATTGTGTCTACTTTAACTGAGAGGAAATACAGTGGCCTTACTGTTTACGTGGTTAATTGGAGGGGTAGACAAGCTGCATGAGCAATGACTTTGTAAATGGCACCATAAGACCAATTATAATATGGCTAATGGAGGGGGGAAGGTCTAGTATTTTATTTTTACAGAATCTCTATTATGGCCCTATTGAAAGCCGTACCACCACCAAACACATTCATATACAGTCAAGCCTCGATAAGTCAGACACATAACTCGGATCCCCGTATAGGCCGGAGAAGGCGGTCACTAAGTGGGCATCTGAAAACTTCAGAGTTGCGCTGCCCTCATTAAAAAATCCCGCCCCACCACTTCCGAGGTGAAGTTTACCTGGCGCCAAACTCTCAATGTTTACACTGTGAGCAGTCACTCAGTCACGTGTGTGATACTGTGCCCTGTTACTGTACTCTTGTGTTGCAGAATTTTCTTGTGATTTTGCCAGGATTTACCTATCCAACTAAGTCATCTCGTGGTGCTAGAAGGTCTCGGAGTCATAAGAGAGGCCTTCAACCTCTGCCAAGGCCCATCCGCCCTCACTGCAGCCTTCAACCTCCAGAGCTGGTGAGGAAATAGAGCTGGACAACAGCTTTTCATCCTCAGAGACACCACTAGCCGCATGGGAATATTCATCATATCATCGCTTATCTCACGGTATGTAACGTCATGTCAAACATTTTCCTATGCACAGTTGTCATGTACATAATGTTAAGAGACATCATAGTTTTCATATATTGTACTTTAGTGTGCTTTCATACTTTTATGCATGAAAATGTGATGATTTATGCGGATTTAGAGGACAAACCCATGTAGGTTGGACAGTTGCATAACTCGGACCAAGTTACCCCCCAGTTAGTCCGAGTTACTGAGGCTTGACTGTATATTCACTGATCATCATTAAGCATGTTAAATGTTGATTGTACAAGAATAATGGTACACTGTAATGACGGTGGAATTTAAACTCATCTTAAGTTTGCAGCAGATGACTGAGTTGCATTGGGAAGACGGGGATCTGAGTTATCATGGCCCTTTTGTGACGATTTATGACTATAAAAGTTAGGAACTTGTTCAAATTACGTTCATATGGTGTTCCTATTTATGTCAAAGTTTCATCATTCAGAATTAATTTGGTAAAGAAAAGGTATAAATATAACATGAATTGTGCCATTAATAGCATGTATTGTGTCAGCTGTTCATGTGGATGGAAGCAGCCACAAGGATGGATGTGGTAACACTCAGTCCTACCTAGTCCCACCAAAGTAGCACATGTAGAACAGTGTTGCATATCACAAATCATATATGGTAACATTAAAAATGAGTGGAATAAGGAGACGTATGAAAAGACCGAGTGAATACAATAATAGTGCAAATACCAGCTATGTGCATTCTGTTTATCCTTTCTTTTATGATCCAGTCCTGATCTTGCCCATGTCAAAACATGTGAAGAGCAGTGTCACATATTGCATATTATTTACAGGCAACAAGATATTAAAATGAGTGAATGGTTGTGCAGGTACCAGCTGCGTGCATCCTGTCTATCCCTTCTGTTAGAAATTACAGCTTGGTCCTGATCTAGTCCCTGCCAAACACAACACATGAAAAAGCAGCATTGTATATCACGCATTGCATTATTTATAGGCAATATAACATTGAAAATGAGTGTAATAAATGACATTCAGTGAACAGTTGTGCAGGTACCAGCTATGTGCATTCTGCTTCTTCATTCTTTTATGACCAAATGTGTATGTATTATCGGACACAAACCAGGATGAATGATCCTAACTGTAAGATAGTGGATGATGACTTTTTAAAAGGGTATGAGCCCAGCTTCCACTGAAAATAATTATGCTTGGTGACAAGAGACAAAATAAAGGAAGATAGTGCATGATAACTAAAATGTATGAGAGGCAGAGATACAACCACTCACATTGGTGATTGGACATTGATGAAAATGGCAGCAGAGAGGTGCCTGTATACTCCAGCATTAATTCATTCCAGGTTTAGTATTACTGGTATATAACTATACTGTACTTTTAAACATTGCTACAACATGATCACTTATGTGTTGTTAACAGTCCATAATCGTCATCATCATCATCATCCGGACCTCCTTTCCAACCCTAGGGTAGGGTGAGGATTAGCATTGTCCAGAAAGCCCAAGTTTGCCTGATTCAATGGGCCATGTTTCCATTCACTCATCATTCAAGCCCACGGAATCCTGGCTCCAATAGTAAGTAATCTGGAAGGAAGGGTGGGGAATGGGGAAGGACACCAATAACCGTGTGTACTTGTGCCCAGGTCATTACATCAGCATTCCATGACTGCTGTGTTACTGCCTGAGTATTTTGAATGTCAATCATGGCCCATTTAGCCTTGTAAACTGCAAAAATTTTCATTGTATACAATAAAAGTGCATCACCTGGAGTTACTGCATGTAAGGTGAATAGTGCAAATGATGAACATGTAAATGGCAAGCCCACTGTACATAACTCACAAATTATAAGAAAGAAAGGTTTAAATTAGGAGAGAAATTTTATTAAAAGTCATCGTTCATTCGTTTTTGAAGGCTCCAGCATGCTTGCATGCGTCGGCCTTCATGACTCTTTATGCTGCTCGATCTCTGGCAGTTTCCCTATTCAGTCCCTTATCCCTGAGGCCACATGACCTCATCCCAGGTGTTTTTCGGTCTCCCTCTCGCAACCCTACCCCTAACATTAACACTTTTCACTTTCTGTACCCAATTATCATTGCCCATCCTCTCCACATGCCCAAACCATCTCAGTCTACCTCTCCTCATCACAACATCAGTACACTCCAGTTCCAACCTACCCCTCAATTCTTCCATTGTAAACGCCTCACACTCAGGGATGCACTGCACATCCACCTGTAGTGCTAGAATTATACAGACACTTCCTGAGTTACACAGTTGTCAACTTCTTGAAATTCATTCTTTCCAAAAGATGTGGCAGTGTTTTGATTACTGTACGTTTATTTTTAAAATTGCAGCATTTAAACTTGCAGCAGTTGCAGATTATCTTTTATTAGTGCATTGTTTACAACACATATATTATAACAGCCCATCAATAGGTGTGAGGTGGGGGAAGATTATGATAATGATGATGTGTATAGTATGTGTGTTTGTTTATTATGCATACACATTGAAATACAGTCAAGTCGCCTGTGGCACGTGCTTCTGTGCCATGGTTTTCTATGACACGGTAAGGTGCCAGACCCCCCAAAACGAACCACGTGCATAAACTATACCTATGGCACGGGTGCGGCAAGGTTTGAAACGGGCGGCTAAATTCCCCTAGCGACCGGGGAGCGAACCTCAGGCCTCACTCGCCATTCAAACCCCTCTCAGTACATAGCCAGACCGCTCTTTATGTGATCACCCTTCTGTTTTTTGTGCCAATTGTTACATGTAATACATTCATTGACTGATTGCTTGATTGTGTGCGTGTGTAAAGTGGGGAAAAATGGGGTGAAAAGGGAGACTTTGGGTGAACATCCAGGACCAAATTCCATCTTTCCCATAGGTTTAGTTATTTGTATGGCACGGTTTTCTATGGCACAGGTGCGGACCTGAACCATTTAGCCACACCTTAGGCAACTTGACTGTAAGTGCAATTTATGAAAAGTTCAACTTGCAAGGCCTAGAACAGTACCATTACATAACTTTGGGAATGTCTGTAATGAGACAGTAAAGAAAGAACTGTAGTTAATATTAGCAAGGGAAAAGTGAAAGTGTAATGTAGGTAACAGAAGAAGTAATTTTAGTTATTTGAATAACGAGATAAACTATGGGAAATTTAATAACGGGAGAGAAAAATGATAACTATGATCATTTGCACGGTTAATGTATCTTTCAGTTTCACCATGCAAATTAAGCCTTGCATGTGGTACTGTTGAAACTCATGTCATATGCCTAATTGGTATGATGAAATCCAAAAAATATTCACAGGGTCCCCTTTTGACCCTCGAAAATTTTTGACACCCCCCCCCACACACACAATCATACCCAACATTTATTGTAGTAAACATACAGCTGCCGGAACATCACTGAGCATAAAACAGAGTTAATTAAAGTGTACGAAGTGTTAAAAAAAATGGTAATCCTTTCAATGATGGGATAGAGTGACATGGGAACCTGCTGAGGCCTGTTTCTACTTCCACTTAGCAGAAGCCATTGTGCATCAATTATCAGTGCATTTTAATATCACAGTAAACATCTAAACTGCTTTGCTGTTTTTGTTTGTAGCATAATGCCAATTACGTACTGCATTAAATCCTCCAGAGTAACTGTTAATACCAATAAATATTTTTGACCAGACTAGTGAGTGAAAATATATGCAAAGATACAGACAGCCAGTGGAGTAGGTCACTGGGTACATATCAAATACCATGGTACACTAATGGCATGCCTTGTGGTGACTGGCATCCATATGCAAGCAGCCGCATATGTAACAATGCTTCATATATTCCACACTCAGATAAAAAGTGCCTCGGTAGATACCAGTGATGAATGTTAAGTTTTTGACTAGGGTAGTAATTAAGATTAAATTGAAGTGTTGATAGAATTATTTAATGGTAAACTTGACTAGAATAATGAGACATGTTATGGGAAGTGTCATATTCACAGGGACAGAGATTGAGGATTAGGAATGGTTAATTGTGAGAATTTTTAATTTTCAGACAAAAATACATTGTTAAAAATGCTGGCTGTCTAGTTATAATAAATATGAGAGAAAAGGGCCATCTGGTTCACAGCTGAGAGTAGAAGAATTGGTGTACACGATTGCCAGCCATGTTGACATACTTCACCGGCTGGGATTTTGAATAGCGGTAACTGGCAGCCCATGTTTTGGAGGCTGATTTTTTAAAGTTTCCAGTTCCGCACATATTGATTATGGGTAGGTTTTATTTATCCACACTAATGGGGACTAGAGTATATGAAACCTGTGCAGATGGAGGGTTATTATATTGTACTGTACTGTAATAATGACAGTAATTATACAGTAGTAGCTGGTTGGTAACCATATAACCAAATTTTGGCACCTGCTGGTTTAGTGGGTAATTATGGTGCTTCAATTAGTTTGAGCTGGTGAAGGTTTATATCCAAGGGGTGGTTGGGGTTTATTGCTCACATAATGCCACTCGGGGATGAGTGAGGCTGGTCACTCTCATCTTAAGTGTCAGGACCAACTTGCCTAGTCCCGGGCTCCTACGCTCCTCTGTGGGGTGACATAGGATTGGATGATGGATGGAGGAGAGGAATAATATGTAGAAAATAAGAGTAAAGAATTATCAAAAATTCAACTAGAGCAGAGGTCACTATGCAAAAACATTGTCCCTTTTTCATATAATGTACCATACTACAGTTATGTACTGCAGCCGAGGATTTTGTTAGTAATGTACAGTAGTTCAAAGGCTGATGTGGGCTGGACGATTTGAGATGTCAGGAAGTATGGTGAAGTGTAAATCTGTTAAAAATACGTAGTAGATGTGGACACTCTTAACCTCTCTGCAGTGGTAGCATCATTTTTATTTTGTTCTTGCTGTTTCCTGATGATTTATTCAGCTTTGTTGAGCACTATAGTAGTGAAAGGATTAATGTTCAGAAAGTCTGTCCAGATCTAAATAAAATTATCAGGAGATAGCAAGAATGAAAAAAATATATATATGTACAATTATATACTGTATATATATATATATATCGTTTTCGTTTTTGAAGGCTCCAACATGCTTGCATGCATCGGCCTTGGTCACCTAATGGCGGCTCTCCATGCTGCTCGATCCCTGGCAGCCTCCCTGTTCAGTCCCTTAACCCTTAAGTCACACTTAATGACCTCGTCCCATGTCTTTCTCGGTCTACCCCTCCCAACCCCTCCCCCAATATTAACACCTCTCACCCTCTGTACCCAATTATCATCCCCCATCCTCTCCACATGTCCAAACCACCTCAGCCTACCTCTCCTCATCACAACACCAATACACTCCAGTCCCATCCTACCTCTCAACTCTTCCATCGTAAACCCAGCGCCCCCAGGCCTTGCACGCAGGGACGCACTGCACATCCACCTAATCATTGTCATTTCTGTACGTTTAAACCTGCGAATATCCTCTTCCTTTACTGCCCAGGTCTCACTACCAAACAGCATCACACTCCTAACACATGCTGCATACAAAGACCCTTTATCACGTAAGGAGAGTCCTCTCAATGTCAGGAGAGGCAACAGCTCCCTGAACTTCTTCCAACCACTTCTCACCCTAGCAACCGAGCTAACTCCAGCCCCACCTCCGGCACATAACATGTCTCCCAAATAACGAAACTCCTCCACACACTCAAGAGACTCACCTGCAGGTTCAACCCTCTCACGCCTAACAATCTCCACCTGCTCTCCCCGACACGCCGCACACATGAAATCAGCATCATCTTGCAGTCTACCTCTAATACCACTACATCTCTTGTGCACCCTTTTATCACAAACACTACACAAGATGGAATTACTTCCCACACCCTTGTGGCAAACTGCACATGGCCACTCTCCCTCTCCTCTGATTGTACCGCCACCAACCCTAGATATCATCACTTTTGTTTTATCTGCATTTACCCTTAAGCCCTTGTACCCCATACCATCTCTCCACTTCTTAAATCTTTCCTCCGCCTCCTTTTCATTCTCTGCAATCAACACCAAATCATCAGCATACAACATCTCCCATGGGAGTCCATCTCTGAAGTCACGTGAGAGGGCTTCAAGCACCATGATAAACAACAAGGGACTCAAAACTGACCCCTGATGCACACCAACATTCACGGAAAACTCATCACTCAAANATATATATATATATATATATATATATATATATATATATATATATACACACACACAGTAAAAGTCCATTAATCCGAACACTGATAATCCGAAAATCCCAGTAATCCGAATTTTTGAAGAAGGCTGACAAAAACTCCAAAAGTAAAAAAATCAAACTAAAAACATTCAGACTGGGAGCCAAATGCGCCAAAATGTCAAGCCGTGTGGTCGTGGATCAGGTAATGCATGGATTGGGAACTCCTCATAAACAACCAACCACTTTTGGATCTGTACCATAGGTTTAAGGAATTTTCCACAGTAATACATATTAAGTTTTTGTGCTTTTACAATACACGCATATTATTATTAACCCTGGACTTACTCTGTCTGATTGGATTTACCTGCCTTCAACTGCTGTTTTCAACACTACTCATTACTGGTGAGTTAAACAACCCATAACATCTCTTAATTTACCAGTTACAGTTCGTGTCTTCAGTAATACATTATTAAGTAAAAAATTAGTGGAATACGTAAAGTAATGTTAATATGTGCCATATTGTATTATGAATGAATGAAAAGTGATCCATTCAGTAAAATTTCAGTTAAAACATGAAATTGTCTTAGGGGTCACACCCAAAAATCCAAAAATCTGATAATCCGAATGGTTCTCGGTCCACTGCCTTTCGGATTAATGGACTTTTACTATATACAGTAAAACCTCGATATAACGGACTTCAATAGACCGGAATTCGCTTTTATTGGACTCGAGGAGCTACCGGACTAAACTCCTATATATCGGAAAAAGTCCGATAAAGCCAGAAAGCAGTCCGGACTGCCTGACCACTTCAGCTATGTTCACCACAATAAGACAAGTAAAAGACATGTTTTTCAGTGCACAGCACGGTATTATTATACCATTTGATTAATGTAGTGAAGGTATAACACAGTACAATACTGCAATGGTGGTGAAAACCACTGATGCAATCCGGACTAATGTCTGATATATTGGATAAAGTCCAGATTAGCAGGGGTAAGTCCGGATGTCACTTTTATCGGAATTTCGCATTTTTTGGACTGGCTTGGGCCCCAATTATATATATTTATATATTTATTTATATATATATTGCTGAATCGAAGGGGTCAGCAGGGACTCGAAATGCACATTCATTTAATCTGACTATATGATTAAGAGCTACTAGTTCTGTACACATGAATATGCCATAGACCCATATTCTCATTGGTTAAGGAGACTCCCTAGCCTTTCTTCCTTACTAGATTATGTCTGCAGGTGGTACATCAATACATCTCAGTGTTGAAAATATACTGTACTGTATTAATAATATACAAGAGAGGAAGGTGCAGTATACTGTACATAGTGAATTGATGAGGAAGAGGTGCATAGGAGTCTCTTTACTTGATGAAAAGATGAGTGACAGTATCTGAATACAAGACTCTGCGGCAGTACCTCAAGTTAATTAATTGATTATGGCACAAGGATATACCGTATAACCAGTGTATTAAAATATTTATGTAACTTTGATGATGATCTTATTTAGGGAACATCATTCATGGTAAATCAGGATAAAAGTTTATTAATTGTGAATATCTTCTTTGATTTATGTATGATACTTCTTGGATAGAAGATTTGCCAGGTACCCCTCATGGAATCCTATTACTGTTTTTCTGTTCAGTCATGTACTGTATGTCTAAGGTGTATGTTAACTGGTTCTAAGTAAAACGGAGGCTTTGTTCTATTGTTTGCCATAGCAACAAATACAAGAGTGTTTATAGTTTTCATCAACCCTTTAAGATTTTTTTTTTTTTCTGGTTAATGCCAGATAATTATATTCAGCCAGAGGATTGAAATTACAACTTAATGTGTCAGTTTGTTACACCAGGGTGAAAAAAAAAAACAGCTCAGTGTTGGTAGACGATCAATATTAAACTTTTTGAGCCTTGATATTCTTGGCTGCATGGTCAGTATGCACACAATGCAATCAGGGATTATGTAATGTTGGCAAGACATTAATTAAGGAATGAGTTTGAGGTGTTATTTTTTACTATGAATACTGTAAATATAGTGCAGTAATGTACTCTCAGATTAATTTTGATATTAATGAACTTGAATATTATTTAACATACAATATAAACTTCATAGTTTTGTAAGAGCACAGCTGTATTTTTAATGGTGTAAACTTCTTAAGATATTGGTAAAAGTCTGATTATCCAGAATATAAAAATCCATACAGTTTTTCCAGCAGTGTTGATCTGTGTTGTCACTGTTATTCCAAATTTTTATGTTCATCATTAACATTTTGATAACAGTTAGTTGTGTTGAGCATTGGGTTGAGATTTTCAGAATACAGGTAATATGATAATTTAACCCATATTTAAGACTTGGTTTTTTAGAGAAATCTTTCCTGCAAAAGCAGGGCATAAATTAGAATAAAAGAAAGTTCCCAGTTTCCTCTTCCTCCTCCACATTACTATGACAGTACAGGAGGAAGAGGGAGGAAGTTTTAGCTCAGCATTTCATCTCCCATTATGATAGATAGGAATATATGGATAGTGTTCTCAGTTTCCTGTCCTTGATGTCCATTTTCATGCTTTAATTTATTTTTCCTCCCTGACCAGCTGAATGGGCTGTGAAAAATAATCAAAATGTCAAATTGAAATCAGCCATGACTAACTGTTTAGAATTGAGAGTGGCCATGTCTGACTTTAATATTCAAAACTGGCCATGTCTAACTGTTTGGAATTCAAAAGTGGTCATGTTTTACTGTCTAGAATTTAGGCAGCCCCTAAGACCTCAGCGGCAGATCTATGCAGTCTGGATAACCAGACTTACAGTATTGATCTTTTGCAGGTTAAAAGAGTACGATTATTTTTGTGATATTGGATGTCATTGTTCAGTTTAACCCCTTGAAAGTGAGTGACATCCTTTTTAATCTATTTTTGCTGGTACTAGATGATTTTATTTAACTTGGGACAGGTCTCTCATTTAGCTCCTCCAGTTTGAAGAGTCTGTCTTAAGTTGAATAAGTTTGTTAGATGGCAAGAATAAAATGAAAATGACATCTTCATCCTCAGAAGGTAAAGAATATTGCAGATGCTTTTTAAATGTATATTTTGGTACTATAATGTTACATTTGACTACCTAACTAAAACTGCAGATGATTTTGAAGTGTATATTTTGGTACCATAAAGTGTGATTTATGACTACCTAATTAAGCTAGTTGGTAATATACATGATAAATATAGTTTTACAGTTTAGTCTATGCAAATTTTTGTATTTTTTGAATCACATAGTGTTACTATTCCCCATGTGAAGTAAGTGTGTTTGGGTGACTGGGTTGACCCTTTCAGTATGGTGATTTTTTTTTTCCTTTCCTTTTTTCTACCATCAGACACTTTAACCCTCTCGGGAATGGTGACGCAAATTGCGTCATATCAGAGTTGAGCTGAAGAGTAACCAATGACTCAGTATGCATTATTGTCAGTTTTGGGCTGAAGAGATACCAGTTAGACAACTTTTGACCAAAATATTCACATGAAGTGTGTCAAACCGTGGTGAATCATAGGAGAGGGTGTCTATTTCAAGGCCAGCACTCTCAAATAGTCAGTGTCCTCTTGGCTTTTGGTGGTGTGTGTGTGTGTGTGGGGTGTGCGTGTGATTTTTGATGATTTACTCAAAAACTATTGACCATATCAAAATTCCGAAAACACCATGAGAAAACCTGCGAAATTCTGCATCTAGACGTATACTTTACTCTTGCATGATGTGGGCAGAATTTTGCACTAGGAGGTTGAGAATCTATTTTCACTCTGGAACTAGTTCATTCTCATCAGTTTTGTGTGCTTTTATTAGCTTATCTTATGGTATAAACATCAGTGAGGATGTTGGTATACAATTTATACCAATATAACCAATTTCCAGGGCAAATAAAATCCATGGGAATGATTTCCTTTGTGCATGGTCAGAGGCTGCCTTCACTCCATTCTCTCTGATTACGTCACAGAAACTTATACTGTACTGTAGAAAACTTTTGATTCCCGAGAGGGTTAATGAGCTGTTTTTATTTAGCTGTAGTATGGAAGGAAGAGATTATAAATACCTATCCAGTTTGAAAAGTTTCTCCTAAGCTGAGTTAAATAATCTAAGTAGCAAGAATAATGTGAAAAATATGTCATTAGACTGAAGGTGTTAATGGAGATAGAACAACTTCTGCTGCTGTGTTGTGTTACTCACCTGCCAAGCCACGGTAAGCAATGTTATTTGTATGGGTCATATGACTGGCAGATCCCAAGAATTACTAGGACATCCATGTGATCCCAAGCTTCTCCAGGACATTATGTGATTTCAAGGATTGCTAGGACATCCATGTGATCCCAAGCATTGTAAGGACATCAGTGCGATTTAAACCAGCTGTGGAAATCAAACATCAGGATATCTACATGATCCCAAGCATTTACAGTGCTAAGATGTTCATATGTTCATAGTTCTTACTATGACATCTGTGTACTTTAAACCAGCCATCCAGGTCATATAAGTTATTGATTGCAATGACATGGCATGTGACAGACTTAACACATTGATGAAACTGTCTCATCTCTCTCTATTATAAGGTGTGTAAGGTTTAGGTGTTAGTGTTAGCTGTAGGAAGTCTGGAAGGCTAATTTACGATGATCATGTGCTCATTAATGCTGTCACAGATTGCCTTATCTTTGCTCTTGCTGTTACAGCCTTTGATGCTTTTTTTTTTTTTTTAAATAACATTTTCCATAATATTCTAAACCAACAAGTAAACACCTAGTGGTCTAGTGAGTTAAGTTGCTCCCAGTGGATGTGGCCCATGAAAGGTTTGAGTTGTGGTTAGAGCCTATTGTTCACATAATGCTGCCCAGAAGAAAGTTACTGGTCACCCTCCTCTTAAATGTCTTACTGAATGGCCTAGCCCCTTAGGCACAGATACTTCTAATGAAGCACTGGATGATGGCTGGATAAATATTTTATTATTTAGAACTAGTGCAATAACAGGCTACTTTTAAAAAAATATGGATAACATGCAGAATGGACCTTTACCAGTATGTTTTAGTCACTAGAAATCTGAACATGCATAGAAGCCAATAAATAGTGAAAACTGAAGATTGGCAATCCTTAACTTTCATAATAGCACTGTGTGGCGGGTTCACTTGGTGCTGTGAACTGTAATAGGAAAGACGGGTAATACAGTCTTTAATTTTTAATATTACTGAATATAGCTATAACTTCTGGACATAACAAAGCAGTGTTAGTGAGTATGTCAAGAAAAACTGAAACCACTTGGCACGTGAATCAGTTGCTCTGAGTTACACATTTGACCATGTCCACCTTGGTAAAGGTGGCTCCCTAGCACCTTTTCCTAACTAGTTTATAATGTGTATAGATAGGTCTTTGATAATTCCATGAGTATTATTTACACAGTCTTACTTGGCATTAACAAAGCATAAATAACATAAAAGAGAATAGGAAATTGTAATATACAAAATACATTGCAGGAAGATGTTCCAGAAAGCCTCATAGGATCATGAGAATACCACCCGATTTTTTGCCTGTTGTTAGCAATCTTTAGATAGATTTTTGAAAAACAGTACTATAATTGTTTTCTGACCATGCATATAATTAGCCCATTTAGTATGATGATATATTTTAATTTTGTTCTTGCTACCTGCTAATAATTTAATTCAGATAAGGAAAGATCCATAATAGCAAAGATTTACAAACAGTCTCCATTCAGTGTCATAAGAGGTCTCCCTCTAAGCTATTGAAAATCTCCTGCCAGTTGCAAGAATAAAAATGAAATATATGTCATCATATTGAAGGAGTTAAATTATTGCTCAGGATTGCATTCAGGTTTGAGATATGCTGATAACTCCCTCCAGTTAATAGAGATTCCCCCCCCTCCCTGCTAAAAGAAAAGCTGTTTAGATCCTAGTACAGAAGTTCAGCTGGGTGTTATTGGTATTACAGTATTATAATTCAGTAATCATATATACAGTAAAATCCATTAATTCGAACACTGGTAATCTGAAAATCCCAATAATCCGAATTTTTGGAAAAGGCCGACAAAAACTCCAAAAATAAAAAATAAAAATTTCAAACTGGAAGCCAGATGTGCCGAAATGCCGAGCGGTGTGGTCATGGATCAAGTAATGCATGGATTGGGAACTCCTTGAAAACAACCAACCACTTTTGGATCTGTACCATAGGTTTAAGGAATTTTCCACAGTAACACATATTAAGTTTTTGTGCTTTTACAATATGTGCATAATATTATTAACCCTGGACTTACTGTCTCTAATTGGATTTACCTGCCTACAACTGCTGTTTTCAACACTATGCATTACTGGTGAATTAAACAACCCATAACATCTCTTAATTTACCATTTACAGTTTGTGTCTTCAGTAATACATTATTATGTAAAAAATTTGTGTAATATGTAATGTTAATATGTGCCATATTGTATTATGAATGAATGAAAAGTGATCCATTTGGTAAAATTTCAGTTTAAACATGAAATTAAGTGTCTTAGGGGTCCCATCCAAAAATCCCAAAAATCTGATAATCCAAATGATTCTCGGTCCACTGCCATTCGGATTAATGGACTTTTACTGTACTGTGTTTACTTTTTATATCTTAATTTTAAAAGCACAGTTAAGTGGAGGGCTGGAAGTGGATAAGTATGATGGTTGCAACTGAGGAAGCATTGATAAATGATGTCTGTACATTGCTAAGTATTTGCCAGTGTAACATTATCAATATGAGATCCCTCTCCTAAGTTGAAAAAAGTCATCTGAGGGTAGCAATAATGAACCAAGAGGCACATCATCATAATGAATGGATTTTTTGGAAACTATGATTCTTTCAGTTTGAGTGGTGTTTCCAGTTTGAATAAAATTATGGTACCTGGAGACAGCAAGAATAAAATATAAAATATCTCATTGTACTGAATTAACTACTGTATTGAGATAATAAGAAGAGTTAAAATTTGCATCATAGGGGCATTTGTCTTCTTAGTGTAATAGGAAGAGTTTATGGTAGAACACTTATTGACAGAGTTAGGGAAATAACAGGAATTAGTTGGTGAAGAACAGGGAGGTTTTAGGAAGGGAAGAGTTTACTTATATGAGATATTCATTCTTAGGTCTTTAGTGGAAAAGTTTCTAGAGGAGGGAAAGAAGTTACAAGCAGCCTTCATGGATCTGGAGAAAGCATATGACAGGGTGGATAGACAAGGAATGTGGTAAATATTAAGAATATATGGAGTAAATGGGAAGTTGTTGAATGCCTTGAGTATGTACGAGGGGGCTAAGGCTGCAGTGGGTGTGTATAGTGAATTGAGTGAATTTTTATATATGAATGTTGGATTGAAACAGGAGTGGGTCATGTCCCCATGGTTATTCAATCTGTATGTGGATGGGGTTATAAAAGAGATACAAGATAGGGCAGTAAATGTTGGAGCATCCCTAATGAGTGAGGGCAGTGTTCGGAAACTCCCTGTACTGTTGTTTGCGGATGATACTGTATTATTAAATGAAGATGAAAGGGAAGTGCAAAGCTTGGTAAATGAGTTTGGAAGTGTATGTAAGAAATGGAATCTAAAGGTGAATGTAGCAAGGAGTAAAGTTATGATCAAGAGAAATGAAGGCGCTGGATGTACAGTGAGGTTGGATGATGAGGAATTGGAAAATGTGAGTGCATTTAAGTACTTAGGTAGTGTGATGAGTAAGGATGGAAATTTGGAGGGTGAAGTGCTTGAAAGGGTACAACAAGGAAGAAAGGTTGATGATTCTTTGAAAGCAGTGGTAAGAAACAGGGAAGTGAGCCTGGAAGTAAGTTGCTGCATGACATTATTGTGATACCAACTCTAATGTATGGAAGTGAAGCTTGGACCTTGTTGGAAGGACACCAGTCAAGAGTGAGAGCAGTGGAAATGAGTTATCTGAGAGGAGCATGTGGAGTTACATGGAGAGACAGACTGACAAATGAGGAAGTGAAGGAACTTTGTGGTGTGGATGTGGATGTAATAGAAAGCATCTGGAGAAATACATTGAGGTAGTTTGGCTATATGGAGAGGATGGAGAGTGAGAGGCTAACGAGGAGAATTTATGTGAGTGAGGTGGAGAGGCGAAAGGGAAGGAGATCCAAGGATGAGACGGGGGGATGGAGTGCAGAGGTATATGAGAGAGGGCGGGGTGCGAGCTGGGAGCAGGGCAGTGAAGTGGAGGGGGACCAAGTGACATGGACGCAATTTATTTGTGGCCACCCCTTATGGGATTAAGGCGTCTGGGAATAGATAGATAGATAGAAATTTGCATGAAAAAATTCGAGACATTTTAATTCAGATTTTAAGGAGTGTTTCTGTTAAAGTGAAGTACAGAATCTTTTTAATTCACCTAAAATTATAAGAACCATTCTGAGTCACTATAAGGAATGTTTTTAAATTTATGGGAGATAAAGAGCTTTTTAATTCAAGCCACATGAAACATTTTTTTTTCTGCAGTTATATAGGTGGGAGCGCTTACCATCCACTCACTTGATGTAGTGCTGCTCTCGGGTGTCTGCCCTTTCCTGTCCTCCATCCTTCTTTCCTTCAAGCCTCTTCTGTCTTTCTTTCCTTCATTCTTTCCTTGTCCTTCTTCCTACAGGTGACTTTACACTCCCTCTTCTGTCTTTCTTGCCTTCATTCTTTCCTCGTCCTCCTGCCTGTGGGAGACTTTACACTGAGTGACAAGCTAAATGGTTTCCTGTACACCAGGAAACCACTTACTATGCTGGGTGGTAACCATGTAACCAAATTATGGCACCTGGTGGTTCAGTGGGTAATTGAGGTGCTCTCAGTCAGATTGACTAGGTGAAGGCTTATATCCACGGGGTGATTGGGGTTTATAGCTCACGTAATGCCATTCAGGGATGAGTGAGGCTGGTTACTCTCATCTTAAATGTCAGGACCAACTTGCCTAGCCCCGAGCTTCTACGCTTCTGTGTGGGGCAACATAGGATTGGATAATGAATGAATGATGAATTATTTGGAGCAACTGCAGTGCTTTTCATTTTCAGCCTGTTTTATCATTGTGTTCTGAATGATTACTTGCTTAGTCATTTGCAGATTCACAGATGAATAAAGAATAATGTGGCTATTTTGAAACTACAGTAAAACCTCCATAAATCGAAACCCTTTTAGTTGGGCTTACGCATAAGTCAGCATGGCATGTGATATTCGTTGATGAAAAAAAAAAAAAATCCCGGAAGAAGCTTTCCGGAGACATAAAATATTGTCTAATGGAAATGCAATCTCGGCATGATGCACTTGGTCCATCATGTTTTAGCCTGTGAGGGCCAATCATCAGTCTGGCATCTGCCACCACCTGCGTCAGAACTCTCTTGTGCCCACTCCTGTAGTGCCTCCGTGTTCTGCACTTTTATTCGTTACCAACATGGCTTCCAAGGCTCTTGAATGTTGCTCAGAAGCGATCATGTACATCCCTAGCACTTTTATATCCTACCAAGAGGCTTTCCTTATGCTTGGATTACACCCTCTGCGAACATGGTAAATGATTTTTTTTTTTTTTTTCCGGTTAGTGTGGAGGCCTCACACTTTCCATAATTCGGAATTTCTGTGAAGTCAGAATGGCCTTAGCCTCTATTATTCCGACTTAAAGAGGTTTTACTGTAAATGTGTACTGAAACATAATATGCACATTGGCAATCAGTTATCCTGCCCTCCCCCCCCCTTTATTCCAAATTTCTATAGATCCAGCCTTCTTCCTCCAAAAATGGATCTTACAATTATTATTGCTGTGACAGATTTGATTATGTTGTATAGAGAACTGTAACTTTAAATTATAGGGTCAGAGAAAAATTAATAGGAAGGGGTATCACAAACTGTATGAGGCAAGTGTATTAGGTTGTGTTGTGTGGCGTGGTTTCAATGTTCTGGCAGGCATGTAAATTCATTAGCCCACAAGTTCAAGAAATGGTTATGACCTTACTGTTAAATTTGGTATGATTGCTTGTGGTTTTAAACCAATAGGCTTGTGTAAGGGATAAGACTTTACTGATAAATTTGGTATAATTAGTTATGGTTTATTGGTATTATCATTGTTATTGTTAGTATAATTTGCTCATAAACCTGAGGTACAATCACATATTTTCTGTGTTTTCCAACCAAAAATTGTAATTAACCAGGACTAAGAAAAACTCAATATATTTTAGTGAATCTAAGGTAGTTTGGAAGTACCGTGGTCTGATTATAGTTGATTCAGCAGAGAAAAGTTATTTTGCCATATTTAAGCTTTCATATTTTTGGTAGGAAACTGTGACAACAGATATCGACAGCTCAAGTTTAAGGGTTTTAACTCTCACTTGCCTAACACCTGTCCTTTATGATGATTGCTTGCAGTACTCATCAACCTTAAATATGTTTATAATTTGCTCATGTCTTTCCACAGGTTTATTATTCATAGTAGATCCTTGTGTGTAAATTGTGATATTACTGATTCAAAAAGTGATGTGTAAATTTCTGCCACAGATAAAAGAAATGGAAATGGGATACTTGTTCTTTATTGTCTTATTCACCACAGTCTGATATTCAGTATTGCTTTGTAGAATGGGTGGAGCCATGGTGACTCAATGGTCATTGCTTTGAATTTCTATCTGCATGTGCCCAGGTATGCAGTTCCATGCCCAAGACATGGCAGACGTATAAAGTGGGTTTCTGAGAGTACTATATGTCCTTTCAATTGTTGGCGTTTATTTGCATCTGTTGTTGTTGTTGCTTACCCATGATCTGTCTGACCAAGCAGACCTGTTGACCACAGGTAAGCAACTGCTTCTATTGGGCCATCCTACAGGTACCATACAGTACAGTACATACACTGTGTAGGGGTGTTGTACCTCCTTGTGGTAGACCACACTTCTCCAGGGTTGAACTAGGGTTCTTCTTTATTGAGAGGTGCAGAGAAATACAATATGAGGAGGATTGGCTCCTTGGTGGATGCCACAGCTGCTCAACTTAGGGTGCACAACACCACCATGTGTTGACTCCTCATTAGTGCCTTTGCATCTCATACTTCATACCAGTGACGTTTGCCAACTCTTGACAATATTTCGACATTAGTTATTCCATTTTTGGCTCTTTAGCTGTTATGTTTCTAACAGAACTGTGTTAACCCCTTCACTGTGGTTATTTATCTCATTCTGTTGGCTATTTTGTTCAGCTTAGGACATTCCTTCTTGTAGTGGAGAGGGTTAGTGAAGGCCATACGAGCTTTGTTCAGAAGGTATCTGACCTTCCCCCCCTCCCACCAATCAGTTGGAGGATAGAGGCGGGGTTTTGTACTGAGTGACTCAGTGGCTGTCAGACAGCCTGTGTTCATGGTTGTGCATCTTACACTAGTTGTGTTCCTGTACTTGTCATGATCACCGAAAAGTCAGACAACGTTACTGCATCAAACTTTGCCAAAAACTAGGTGATACTCAAGTTGAAACTATCAGGAAGATCCAGCAACTTTTTGGAAATGAAGCCATGGGGTTAATTAATGCAAATAAAGGAGTGGTATAATCGCTTAAAAAATGGCCAGATGTCAGTTGACAGTGATTCACATCCTGGAAGGCCATCAACAAGCAGGAGTGCTGAAAATGGGAAGAAAGGCTGCAATTTAGTCATGGGAAATCATCAGTTGACTGTCAGAGAAATTGCTGATGAAATTGGAATCAGCGATGAATCAGCACACAAAATTTTAACGGATGATTTGGCCATG
Source organism: Birgus latro (assembly GCA_018397915.1). NCBI lineage: Eukaryota > Metazoa > Arthropoda > Malacostraca > Decapoda > Coenobitidae > Birgus > Birgus latro. The sequence continues at coordinate 22,639 of JAGKTI010010919.1, forward strand.
CGAAGAGTTGCTGCCAAGGTTGTTCCAAAGCTCCTTTCACATGAACAAGAAGCTCTGTGAATGAATGTTGCTAAAGACGTGGAGTGTGCAAATTGCGATCCAGAAGATGAGACTTGAGTATATGGGTACGACACAGAAACCAAAGCACGGGCATCCCAGTGGAAGCATGCAGGATCGCCTTGACCAAAAAAATCATGACAGGTCCGCAGCAAGGTTAAATGCATGTTGACAGTTTTTTTTTTGACTACCGTGATGTTGTGCATCACGAATATCCACACTGTCAACAAACATTATTACCTTAACGTTATCCATCGTCTTAGTGACACAGTTCAGCGGAAGAGACCAGACCTTTGGAAAGAGGCAGGTTGGAAGCTGCATGATGACAAAGCCTTTGCCCATTCTTCTCAACTGATTCAGGGATTTTTGGCCAAGCACAACATCCCACAGGTCTGGCAGGCTCCCTACTCATCAGACATGGCTCCATGTGACTTTTGGTTATTCCTCAAGTTCAAAACTCCACTGAAGAGTTCCTGATTTGAGAGAGGAGATCATGATGATTGCGATGAAGCACCTGCAGGAGATACTGAAAAAGCCGACTTTGAAAAATGTTCAGGCAATGAAAAGAACGCTGGGTGTGTGTGTGTCAAGTCAGGACGGGCGTACTTTGAGGGGGATTAGTGACTTAGCTCAACAGGTTAGCTATCTATTATTTTAGAGCCTGAGGTTGGATACGTTCAGAACAGAAAGTCTCCACAGCAGAATATAAGCATCTAGCAACAACATAGTAAAAAGGACTTTATTGTAGGGATGGTGATTAGCTTTTATAATCTCCTCATTACATCACAGTATCATTCTAAATCACTGATACATGAGCAGTGACCCAACCAGTATGGCCAGTAGACCAGGTTGAAGGTGAGGAAAGCCATGAACAGGAAGGTGGGAGTGTGTTTTTCCAGCCTCTTTTCCCATTTTTTGTATTTATTCACTTGTTCATCATTGTTTATCCCTTCATTTTTTCCCGCTATTTGTGTTTCCTCCCTCCTTATGTATTTTTTGTTCTCGTGTTCTCGTTCTTGACATTTTGTCCATTTTTTATTTTCTGTTCTTTCTAGTCTGTTTCTTGTTTCATTGCCATGTGATCTATTTTCCCTCCAAATGCTACTGCTGCTACTAATAGTTGATATCTGTTCCTCCAAACTGTTTCCTCTGCTTCCTTCCTCCTCTTTTCTCCTCAGCTTTCTTCTCTTCCATTTTCTTTGTCCTTCCTCCTCTATCCCTTCACTCTTCCTGTACCATTCCTCCCCATCCTTCCTGTACCATTCATCCTTCCTCTCTCCATTTCCTTTTCTTTCTTCCTCAGTGCCAACTGTACCCTGTGGTAAAAAAAAAAAAAGAAAACTTGTATGAATAGTCCCTAGTAAGTCAGGGATGTGTTCCTAAACACCACAACTTTTTCCTCACAGTTGGTACTGTAAATTATGTGATACAGACAAAACAGATTAATAGGTCCATGGAAGCTTAACAAGCAAAATTTTCTTTAATTTACTTTAAGCATCATTTCAAAACAGATCATAAGAAAAGACAAATTATAATGAGGGCTTGATGTACTGTACAGTACTTTGATATTACTGCCTCTGGTTAATACAGCACAGACTCAAAACTTGTACTTCATTCCAGCTCAGTCCAACCTCCTGCAGACTCTTCATCCCTCCCTCTCCATTTCTTTTGCGGTATCTCATACACCTGTCTATTGCCAGACGCCTCAATCCCATAAAGGGTGGCCACAAACAAATCGCCTCTATGTCGTCCTGTCCAATGCCACTTTACTGCCTTCCTCCTAGCTCACACCCCCCTTTCTCATATACCTCTCCACTGCATCTCTTCATATCCTCGGCCTCCCCCTCCCTCTCCCTCCCTCCACCTCACTCGCATACACTGTCCTTGTTAGTCTCTTGCTCTTCATCCTCTCCACATGGCCAAAACACCTCAGTGTATTTCTCCTGATGCTTTCTATCACAACCACAACCACACCACAGCGCTCCTTCACTTCCTTATTTGTCAGTCTGTCTCTCCATGTAACTCCACATGCTCCTCTCAGATAACTCATTTCCACTGCTGTCACTCTTGTGTTCTTCCAACAAGGTCCAAGCTTCACTTTCGTACTTTAGAGTAGGTATCACAATACTGTTATGCAGTCACTTTTTTTACTTCCATGCTCACTTCCTTGTTTCTTAACCCTGCTTTCAAAGAACCAGCAACCCTTCTTCCCTGTTGTACCCTTTTAAGCACTTCACCCTCTGAACTTCCATCCTTACTCATCACATTACCCAAGTACTTAAACGCACTCACATTTTCCATTTCTTCCTCATCCAACCTCACTGTACGTCCAGTGACTTCATTTCTCTCAAAGACCGTAACTTTACCCTTCCCTACATTTACCTTCAGATTCCATTTCTTACGCACACTTCCAAACTCATTCACCAAGCCTTGCAGTTCCCCCTCGTATTCTCTTAACAATACAGTATCATCTGCAAACAACCGTACAGGGAGTTTCCAAACACTGCCCTCTCTCATACATGTCACTCTATACAGTACACTCATGTATATTCTTTGACTATGTTGAGCAGTAGGACACCCACTCATCCCATTGCTTATCATCATCATCATCATCATCATCATCTTAACCCTATTCTTACTGTTATAAATGGAGTGGGTAGGATCCAGAAACCAAAAGAAAAATATAAAAAGTAGAAGAAGAATCATTAATGTGTCCTTTGCACATGGGTCACAGATGTTTAATAATTCTTCAAGCTTTCATTGTTTCTTCAGTGCTGGAGCCAGGAGTTCATCTGTCTTCTATGACACTACCCGTCCCCCCAGAAATGCAGTTATAGTACATTATGTGTAATTATACATCTTGTACAGTAATGATCGAATGTGCTCCTTCACAGTATTATGTGCTCCTTAACAGCCAATTAAAGTGTTACCTGTCTGTGATGTGCGTAGTGAAGACACACCACCACGGTGTACTCCACCAGCACCACAAACACCAGCATAATGCAACACAACATCCAAATATCAATGGCCTTAGCGTACGACACCTTGGGACTCTCGGCTCTGTCAATCAAGGTAGGATGGTTGGTCTTAGGTTAGAACAGCTGTTGAGAGAGTGTGTGGGAAAGGTGATCTATGACCTTAGCATACGACACTTGATTTTAAATAATTCATCCCTCACCTTTCACCAACTTTATCCCCACGTCTACCTCTCTTGCTTTGGTTCATACAGTATGGAAGAACTGTGGGGATATCATTTATCACTCCATCATCAATACTAATACTTATAAACTCAAACATATGTACATCAACCTTACATAATTATACTTTACTACTGTAATGAAAATCGTGTTCAGTATTCAGAGTTTTCCTTCCACATCATGTAAACCCATGGAATGTGAGCCAGTACAGCCCTAGCTGTTTAGGTGAGTGTAGATAGCAGATAAGGTTGTGGCATTAGCAGCTGCGCTTCAAATTTTCTTATTATAACCATCTAAAACACATATTGTCATTTCGTAGTAGGAGTCCTCATAACATCATCACCACCCAGTAGTGTCCCAGTTATACTCTCAACTCGATGAAAAGTAATACATCAACCTTGTCTGATGAAGTTGTCTAATGGGTCACACCTCACTTATGCAACCTTATCCTACTACACCCAAAGACTGATTTTTAAAAATCACTGTCATGTGCTCTGCATATCTATCCTGGTGATGACACAAAAGCTGAATTAAAAAAAAAATAATAATATTTGGTAATATTCTGTACAGTGAAGAGGGTCCTATGATGGGTAACTGAACACTTCATAAACAGTTTAAAAGTCAGCTGAAGGGTGAAGAACATTTCTGCAATACTGCACCAACCACAGAGCACTGAATTGCTTAAACACGCATCTATCCTTACACATGGTTCACTTGTCATACTGGTGAAAACTTTTTGCAGCATTACGCAGATTTCCTCCCATATCCTCAAGTTTAATATATACTGTAAAATGACGGGTAAACAGCATTCTTCCAGCACTACCTATTTGACCGCACTGAATCACTTATCCAAACATCTATCCACCCTAACATATGCATAACTACTCTCATCAACACATTCCAGCACTACCTGTTTTCATTCCACACCATCTAAGCTACTAATAGGTCTAAACAGCATCCTGCCATTCGCCACCCACCTGACAGCATTGAACATGGACACCAGCGTTAGAAGTGTTGTGATGGTGAGACTCATTCTGCCACTGACGATGGAGGGCGGGATGAGGAAGGTGAGCCATGAGATGCAGACAAAGAGGACAGAAGGCAGGTAGGTGTTGATGAGGTGGTAGCTTACCTTACGCCTGAGCTCCATGTGCACTGACACCCACGGGAAGTTGGCTGTTGGGGTTAGAACAGTAATTATCTATTATAGGTTGCTCTAATAACATGGATGATGTTCAGGTTGGTGAGGGGTTAGAGCACATGTTTGATACTAAATGGGATGGTGGGTTTTAGGGCAGAATGGATGGAAGATGTATATAACAAAATAATGTACTAAATAGGGTTATAACACTGAGTATTAGGGGATAATATGTGATGGAAGATGTGAAGGGAATCAGGAGTGTGGATACATGTTATCGTTAGAGAGAGAGAGAGAGAGAATGACTAAACTTACTTGCTTTTGTGGCACTGTAGTTGTTGTTGTTAGCAGTGAAGGTAGTAACAAATTGATCAGTAGTAAGGTCAGGTACACTCTCCACCCCATCATCCACCCACCTATATTGCACCTCGAGGCTTCGGTACTGGTCTGGGAGGGTGGCATAATACATG
>JAGKTI010010921.1:0-11246 GCA_018397915.1 Birgus latro
AAAAAATGAAAGGATTTTATATGGCCTTCATTAATTCCTCCAGCAGTTACAAGCGGCCTTTTATAACGTGAATAATATCGTCCTGTATAACTAATAAAAGGAAAAATAAATGTCTTCAGGTTGCTGTCCTTTGAGTCAGTAACGGCAACTGCCTTTTAATGATTTTAATTTATGTGGACTCGAGGTGGGGTTAAAGCGTATCAGTATTTCAGCCCCTAGACATTACTAGGTCGTTTTAATCTAGGTATCTCCGGATAGTTTTATTAAGTTAACATAAGCAATTAATATTCAGATGTTTAATTTTGGTAGTCTTTTAATTCCTTGGCTTCCAAGTACTACTCCAGTTTAACCTCGTTACTACGATTGTCTTGTAACAGGTTATGCCTGCTTCCTAGACCCAATTATATGTAACTTGGGAAAGACTTCTTGTTCTGAAGACATTAATAAAGGCTTAGTGTAACCCCGTCATTTCCAAATCTCTTTCCTAAGATGGATAAATTCGTCTAGAGATAATGATAATAATAATAAAAATGATTGTAAGAATAGTAATAATAATATTTCCTCAGGCTGTGTGGTTTAGATACAGCATGTCAGTCATTTTAACCAACTCTGTCTCAGATTTATAAGTACAGTACCGTAATGCCTGTATGTTTTCATCTTGGTGTCTCCAAACGATTTTATTCAGCTTAGAAGGGGTTTTTCGAACTGGATGGGTTAGATATAACGGTCTTAATCTGTTAGTATTAGAGGACTCTTCTAAGCTGCATAAAACTCTTGCTTTAGGAAACCATAAAATGAAAAGGATGTTATCGTACCGAAATCGATAATAGACCACTTTTGCGACCCTGGCTGTTCCGGCCTCCTCTTTGATTTAACTTTCATTTCGCATCTCTCCTAAAACTAAACCCCTTCCCTGGTCATTGTCAGCCTACCTTCATCTTAACAACCACTTACCTGGTATCTCTTTTTGCCTATCCAGGCGGACAGAAAACGAGAAAAAATAAAAAAAATTGCAAACAAGAAGACGGAACATCACAGGCCCTAGAAAGGGTCGGGTTTAAAAGACAGAAGAAAGTGGCAGGGCTTGTGAGGGTCATTGATGGATCTGTGTATTTTTTTCCTCTTAAAGCTGCTACATTATGCAACTACAACACCTTTGCTTTGATCTGCTGTCTCTTGTTCTCCGTCTTGACAACTAATTACAGTCAAACAACCCAGCCTCTCCATCTTGACACCCTCATAATGTTATTAGCTGTATTTCTTTCGGTCTTGGCAGTCACCTTCAAACCACCGTGTCTGTTCACCTTGACATTCACAGCATCCATATTTGTTGCTTCATCCAACCAATCCTGTTTCCATTTAGTTTGACTGCTGGGTTTTCTCGGCTTTAGAAATCTGACGTTACTGTCATCCTTATTCTAAGTGCATCTTTAACGGAGAAAGGTGGAAGGTATCGAAGACTTGCTCCCGTAATCAGCTTCAAGAATACCTTAAGTTATTAATTTATGTAAATTTGTATATTTTATATAACAAGTACAAAAGTGCTAGAAGGATGCGGCGCCGCAATATGGGACTTCGCTAGTTTCTACGGAGTAAAACACCTCGCTTCTGAAAACCTTAGGGGGTGACTGAAGAACAGAGCCGTTGCAGTAGGTACTCTTGCTTAATAAATATATGTATTTATATATCAAGCTCGTATGGTTAATCTCTTCATTAAACCTACGTTTGTGAAAGACCAGACACGTAATTTTTTGGAAAGGACAGAATATCGAAATATAAGATGGGATAAAAGTTTTCGACACATGTTTTGAGACAACACGTGTTTTCCTCTCTTGATTTCCTCATATCCCTCCTCTTATTGATCTAGACAGTCATACGCTTCCACCGCCAAACTGTTGTATTTAGCTTAGAGGAAAGATAGCTAGTCCAAATACGGATAGAATTCTCTAATTAGAGCCAAAAGTGACACCCTCCCCCCCCCCCCTTTTTTTTTTTTTTGTTGTCACAGCGAGGTGCCACTATTGCACGCGTATTATGAAGCACAGTACTCTGTGGATTGTTTAAAGGGTTGAGTAACTGTACGGCCTATTTCACTGGGCTGATAGTTCGGTTTTTGTGCTTTACTCTTCCAATTCCTGGATTTCACTCACCCTCTGAATCAGTGAAAAATAGTTTTAGGATGATGGTGATGGTGATTGGTGATAGGAAAGAGATCTAGAACTGAGGCGGCTGTTATACATCTGCTGTTTCTCAGCACGTTGACAGTGTTTGGATCTCTACTGTACTGTACATTCCCTCCACCATTACTACTACCTTGCCATCCCTATACCCCCCGCCACCACCCCACCACCCCTCCCCGCCCCCACATATAAGGTCTGGCGTACAAATATGGCGAGGCCACGGCTGAGGTGGCCAAGATGGTGATGTTAGCGGAGGCGACCTTGCTGCTGCCGCCCCGGGCCAGCCCCGCCCCGCCCCACACATCAAGGACGGTCACCCACCCTGCCCCGCCCCACCCCGCCATACCAGGGACAGTCTTTCACTCTCAGAATGTGTTAGAATGTAGCTGGACACTGGATACAAAACACTGCAGTATATCGCCAGGGAAAAGTGTTCAAGGTAACTGGAATATCGCTAAGAATATGCTATAAATCCAGATTATCGCTATAAAGTGCTCAAATCTCTAAGAGTACCGTATCACTGAAGTTTTGAAATCTAGAATACTCTATATGCTGAAATTAAATACAAATCCTTCAAATATCGCAGCAACTAGTTAAAAATCTCATGTCGCAAGAACTTGGTAAAATCTCTAGTATATTGCTAGATTCTTGCTATACAACCCCTCCCTCAAGGATGTCATTACAATCACGAGCACTTAATGCGGAGGGTGTAGGCTTTTGGTCGTCGTCGTCGTTTGTGTGTGTGTGTGTGTGGGGTGTGTGTGTGTGTGTGTGTGTGTGTGTGTGTGTGTGTGTGTGTGTGTGTGTGTGTGTGTGTGTGTGTGTGTGTGTCAACAGTACAACGCAAACAGCATCCAACCGATTTTAACCCACCTTGGTGCAAGAGGTGACGGTCGGCCAAAGTGGAGAGAACATTTTGTTAGCAATAGGTCAGAAGTCAAGGTCACATGGCAAAGAAACTTTAACATTTTGATCTGATGTAGACAAAACTTTGTTGATGGGTTTTAGTTACTGCAAATACGAAGGGAGTCGATTTTGAGGACAGTCGGTGAAAAGTCAGTCACAGGGCAATGTCAAAGGCTAAGGGCACATGGAAATGTCACATTAAACAATTTTGCTTCGATTTTGACCAAACTTGGTGAAGTAGCTGAAGGTAAGCAAATGACTAGGGACTGATTTTGATAAGTAATGGCCAAGGTCACAAGACACGGTCAAAGTTCGACCTGTATGTGTCGGCGAGTTAACAAAAGAGCTAACAGTTTTGGTATGATTTGGACCAAATTTGGTAGAAGTGTTGAAGGTCAGCTAAGGTGGGGACGTTTTCTTTTCAAGAACAGGTAGTTAAAGGTCAAAGTCACATGAAAGTCAACTTAATTTTTATCCCATTGAGACAAAACTTAACTGAAGGGTTCAGGGTAAAGCAAGAATGTCGCGAATCTATTTTCAAAACGGTCAGATGTCAGGGTTGCGGTACAGGGTCAGAAGTTCGACTCTTAAACTCAGCTGTGATTTGATTTATAACAGACTTAGTGGAAATATTGACGGTCAGCCAGGGATGAACAGATTCAGTTTTTAGAACAGTAGGTCAAAGGCCAAGGTCACAAGGCAAGGTCAGTTCAGACAGTTTTGATCCGATACAGTGGAAGGTCCGAGGGTCAGACAAGAACGAACTAATTCTTTTCTAATAACAATCTGTTGAAGGTCAAGGTCACAGGGGAAAGTCACATGCTTGTCTTTTAGACCAGTTATAGGGTGTGGGTGTTGCACTATCTGTGTTCCTTTGTCTTGTTTTAATTTTCTTGGGATTACCAAACGTTTTAGGAAGGATCTCTCGTTGTGAAGGAGTTTATTGAGGCTTTTATCTTGGCCAGATTAAAGTTAGATGGTGGCAAGAATGAATTAAATGGACCTCCTAATAGCAGTGGGGATGAAAATTGTCGCTAAACAGAACTGAGAGTCTGCAAATGTAGCGAAATAAAACCGCTGGAATTGTAACCTTGCATCCCGCCCCGCCCCGCCAGTCCAAGGACGGTCACCCACCCTGCCCCGCCCCGCCACCTGTTCACACCGCTCCTCCCCCCCTCCCCTTGTTCACTGACCCCTCTGGTGGATTCTGTACGTGCCCTTCCACCCTCTACACTTCCACTAGGATATTCTTCCACTTCTCTTACACCCGTCTTGTTCTCCGTGTCGTGGAGGTATGGTGGTGTGTAGTGTGGTAGTGTGGTCATGGTGGTATGTGATTATGTGGTGGTATGTTTGTGTTGGTGTAGTTATGGCTGTGGTTGTGTGATGGTATGGTTATGTGGTGGTGTGATTGTATGGGAACTGTGGTTTTACATAATGGTGTAGCTGTGTGGTAGTGTGGTTATGTGATGGTTTTATTATGTGGTGTTGTGGTTATGTGATGGCGTGACGAAGTGGTGGTGTGACAATATGATAGTGTGGTGATGTGCATTTAGTGATCAAGTGGTGGTGTGATGGTGATATGACTGATTGGTGAAATAGTTGTAGTGCTGTTATGTAGTGGTGTAGGTGAAAGAGGTGGCGATAATGTAATGGTGAAGTTGTGGTGTTGGTGAGTGGTGATGTGATGTAATGGTGTGGTGGAAGATGAAGAGTGGTGTAGATGTAGTATGGAACAGTGATATGGCATAGTTGTCCCTCTAAGAATGTGGTTGAGATGGAAATGTGATAGCACAGTGGTGGGGACATGTGCGAGGGGTGGTGATGCGCTGATATGGTAGGCGAGAGCATAGTGGGAAGGGGATGTGGTTGTGGTGGGAGATGCAGTGGGGGAGATGGTGTGGGTGGGGAATAGACGTGAGAGTGTAGTGGAGTGTGGGGTAGGGCTAAGGCTGAGTGCAGATGTGGAATAGAGAAGCTAAGGGTGAATTGGGGTGAGGCTGAAGGCGTTTCTGCTTAAACCCGGTCTGTCTGGCCGAGCAGACCCATCGACCGCGGGTGAGCAGCTGCTACGGGGCCGTCCTACACGTACAGTACAGTACGTACACCATGGAGGGATCCAAAGTCCGATTTTGGTAGGCAGCGCCTTGCCAGGGTCCTGCCTGCGGCGAGGTGTTGGAAATATGAGGAAGTTGTTCCCACCAAGGGTGCACAATGCTACTACGTGCAGTCTTCTTGTCAGGGCATGAAGTAGATAGTGATGTGAAGGTGTGAATGAGGTGAATAGTGGTGTGTTTAAGTAAAAGTAGGATGAGTTGATAATTACGAGCGAGCGAGCGCTGCCAGCGAAGCGAACAAGCATATCAAAACGATGTTTATGTTCAGCTGAGAAATGAGCGGCTCGACACGACCCGGCCCGACCCGACCGCGATGGTTTCAGAGGCTAATAACTTTTCTGCTATGTGTGACAGAGAAGAGATTCTTTCAGCAGTTAGTAGATACATTCAATAAATTTTGTTTTTAGTTAAATATTTAATCATGAGACCAAAGAAACCTCCTGGAATCCCAGCTTTCCAAGGGAATGTACCGAGGGCTTAAAATTGACATGCTTCATTATGAAATCGAATTAAATAAGATTTCCTGTTGTAACACTATTTTTCCTTGCATGAATTCTAATAATTAAATATCGGATATTACGCTTATAACATTACATGAACGTTTTTTCTATGTTTAGAACGTCAGATCAGCAAGGGTAATCGCCCCACTTCCGAATTTTATCATTCGATCAATAGTCAAGCGTTTACCAACGCGGTTCGTTGACATGACAGAGAGCTGAACATCGTGCATGTGATAAATGCTACGGCGCCTCGCTGTATGTACATCCAGAGAGAAGACTTGAGAGAGAGGAAACGTGAGAAAGCAAATATTTTAGCTCAATTATTTTTCTTTTAACTACATCACCAGAAATGTAAGTTTACACCAAGATGAAATTATGATGATATGCTTACGTACAAGCGCTCACACGCACGTCACGTGCTCACAATGCACACTTTACTGATTAGAATATGAGAGCTGACAGTAAACATGTGGAGGGATGAGGATGGAGATAAGGATGCTTGTGATTTAAGGCAGTGAGGTGATGATGAGGTGAAGTAATGAAGATGAGGATGCAGTTAGACTGGAGTGTGATGAGTTAGTGGAAGACTGGGGAGAATGTAGTAGCGAAATGAAAATTTGGTGAGATAATGCAGTGTGGTTAAGTGGCAGTGAAATGGTGAGCCTAAGGATGTGGGGTGTTCAAGATCGGAATGTGGCACGGCGTTGGTGATGTGAGAAAGTGGTATGTGGTGGTAAGAATGTGATGAAGTGGTGACAGGATGGATGTAGAGGGTGTAAATGATCATAAAGTTGTGATATGGTGAGGTGGTAGTAAGACTATGTTGAAGAGACGGGCATGTGTACATGGGCTCATATTCTTTTTATATGAGGAGGCTTTCTGGTGTGTCTTACACTGCTATTTTTCTTACATATTACACCCTGGTATTCTCTTTCTGTACTGATTATAGCCTTTATATATCGACATAGTGTATACTTCATAGGCGATAGTATTAACGTGCATTGTGCAGAAACAACTAGTAAGGAAGAGGAGCCAGAAGCCTCTTACTGTTACAAGAATAATATCCTAGGGTAAATATTAGATATGTAGTCGGATATCGGTGATATTTTATGATGTGTGTGTGAGTATGGGGGGGGTGATGAAATGGAAACGTGTCTGTTTTAGCGAGGGAAGAAGAGATTGTTACTCTTCTAACTGGGATGTTAAGTAGTATACAGTATACATTGATCTTGGGCAGGATTTAGGATGTTGTGGGATGATGTGGAAAGGTGTCTGAGAGGTTTTGAGATTATGTGCAGAAGTGTTAGTGTCGCCTAGATGATAAGGATAGGTGTCTGTGTTCTGGCGAGGGCAGGGGAGATGGTGTTACCCCTTCTTAGATAGTCGAGTGGTGTGATGGGGATGTATTGTGGTGTCTGTGATGTTGTGGGAGGATGTGGAGAGGTGTTGTAGTGAGAGTAGGTGAGCTCATGTTACCCTTGTGATGTTGTGGGAGGATGTGGAGAGGTGTTGTAGTGAGAGTAGGTGAGCTCATGTTACCCTTGTGATGTTGTGGGAGGATGTGGAGAGGTGTTGTAGTGAGAGTAGGTGAGCTCATGTTATCCTTCACAGGAAATGCCCTCATACCCACATGACTTGGGTTGGTTCAAGTCTTTGTATTGGTATTCTTCCTAGTCTTTCAAGTTCATTACCTATCCCTACGACCTTCACCTTTAGTCTTATCTTCTTTCTTCACCATTTGTCTCTGTTCGCCTTCATTTTATCTCAGTTGTACCTTCACCATTTGTCTCTGTTCTCCTTCATTTTACCTCGGTTGTACCGTTTTTCTTCGTTATGGTAGTTATTTTTTCTTACCCCTTCTTTCTGAATTCTCCCTTCTTGCATCGCCGCCTGTTTAACCCTTCCTATCCTCTCTTCCTATGACCTTGAGCGTTCTTCTCTCCTCTGGCTTTTTCATTCCTTGATAGCTATTTCCCTCGTTATTCCATTTTCTTTTTATTATTTTTTCTGTATTTTTTCTTGTTTTTCTCACTCTCTCTCTCCAGTTTTATTCTCTCTTTCTTCCTTCACTCACTCATTGCTCCTTCATGTTGTCTCTTTCTTCCCCTGTTTTTCTTCCGTCCACTCGTTCCTTCTCCCCCTGTTCATCCAGTATTCTCTCCTTCGCCTCTCCCAGATTCACTTTCCTGTGCCGTTTCTCCAATACCACCAGCCAATCTCTTCGTTATTCTTTGTTTCCCTCCTGTTTTCTCTGCCTCTCAACCTCTCCCAGATTCTCCTTTCTCTTTCGACATTTCCTTCGATCCTCACCAACATTATCTTTCATTTCTTTTTTCTTTCCTTCTTTGCTTCCTCGTTTTACTGTCTTCCATTATTTTTTTTTTCACCCGTTCGTCCAGAGTTTTTTAATTTTTATTTTTTTTATTTTTAGTACCTTAAGACAATTTTATTCAACATAGACTGCTCGAACTGGAGGGGAAATTATAGCCTTCATTAATCTTTTTTTTCTCCTCGGGAACTTCCTTATGCTGAATAGAATCGTCTAGCAGCGGCAAGAATATAATAGAAATTGCTTCCTCGGCCAGAAGGGGTAAATAGTTAATATCCGCATTTGTTTCTTACCCACTCTTCCAGCATCCACTTACCTCCCATTTTTCATTCTACGACTTGCAGCAGTCCTCGGTATTTTTCCCTCTTTAACTTATTGCTTCAGTTGTCCCTTGGTGCCCCATTTCTCTTCGTGTCTCCTTTTCCTTTCTTCACTCTCTGCGTCTGTTGTTTTCATTCTTACATATTTTTCTCTTCCTCCTTCTGTTGACTTTATTCTTCCATATTTTTCTCTTCCTCCCTTCTGTTGACTTTATTCTTCCATATTTTTCTCTTCCCCACTTTTCGTCCATCTTTCCCTTATTATTTGTTACGTCATCCTCTCTTCTGCATCCTTTCCCCCTCTTTGCTCCTCATGCCGTTTCTTCAGAAATTTTCTCTACTTTCTTCCCCTTCGTTCTTCCCTTTTCCTTATTGCATCGCTCTTCATCTTCCTTTCCTCTTTCTCATTTACATTGTTATTGCCTCTCCTCCGGTATTCACTCCATCTTCACCTCTTTTTGTATTCAAACCACTCTTCTCAAACGACCTTCAGAACTCTTCGTCCTTCTTATTTCTTTCTTCCTTCCATCTCCTCTGCTCTTCCTTCCATCTCCTTTGCTCTTCCTTCCATCTACTCTCCTTTTGCTTCCCTCTCCTCTCCTCTTCCTTCCCTCTCCTCTCCTCTTCCTTCCTTCCAACTCCTTTCCTCTGCCTTCTCTCTCCTGCTTGCTATTTCTTTTTTCCTTCACTTACGAGTACCTTCATATTTCTTTTATGCTCTTCTCTTTCTCCATCTTTTTCCTCTCCGTATTAATTATATTTCCCTCTGCTTCATTTTCTCTTCCTTCTCATTTCTTATTTTTGTCGTCCTTACCGCTTCGTAGTTTTCTCCTTCTCCTCCCCTCTTTCTGTTCTGTTACATCCCTCTTTCTCCCCTCTTCTGTCTTTTCTCTTCCTTCCTCTTCTTCCGTTTCTCTCTTCCCCTACTTCTTTTCGTTTCTCTCCCTCCCCGCTTCTGCATCCTTGTCTTTAACTGATAGAATAGTTTCGCTAGTTATATCATTCCCCATACCAAACAGCCGCGAAAGGACCAGCAGGTCTGTTGTTGTCTGCTTTCCTTTATACTCCTTTGTACTCTTCTTCTCTTTTCTTTTTGCCTCTATTTGTGTTTTCACTTCCTCTCTTTTCTTGTTTTTTTTTTCTCCAATTTGCTCTTCCTATTATCTCCCTCCTTCCTCATCTACTCATCTTCCCACGTTTTAAAAATAACCATTCATTCTGTTCTTACTCACTCTTACCCTCAGTCTTCTTTTCTTTCTTCCTTTTTATCTACTACTCTGTGATGTTTCTTTGGCCTCCCTTTTCCCTTATTTCGCTATCACTCTTGCTTATTTATTTTTGCCTATCCTTTATTCTTTTCTCACCATGCTTCCTTAAATCTTCGTGTCCTCGTTGCTCTCTCCTTTTCTGTTCCATGTCCCCATTTCGTCTCTTTAACTCGTCATTTTCTTTGTTCTTTCCTTCTTTGCATCTCCCTTTTATTTTCTTCCTCATTTTCTCATCCTTCTACTTTTTCTTGTCCCATTTGCACTCTTACTTTAGCCATGCGTCTTGATTGGCCTTGGAGATAAGCAGTATCGTACAAATTTATTTTTGAGAAACCAAAGTATAATGCGGATCGTCATCTTCATCATCAAATAACATCATTATCATCATGATCATGATCATCGTCATCATCATCGTCGTCGTCGTCGTATATACCCACTGCCATATCATCATCATTATCGTCGCCGCCGCCGCCCTGTTCCTACGGCTGTACTGTACTGTACAATGATGCTGGTAGGACACAGAAGGATGATAAAGTCGGAGAACTATCACCAGAGTGCTCAGCGAATCGGACCGTATCCCTTCAGATAGGAGACGTTATTTGTATTTAATTTTGGTTAGGAGATCCCCCCTAGTAGCGAAGGGTTTAATGAAATCTAGCCATACTGAATGCGGAGGGGCCAATGAAGACTGTAACTAATTTAGGTGGACGACATAGTTATTTTTATTCACTTGATAGTTCCAGACCACTTTATTTAGCTTAGGATGCTCCCTACTAGCGATGGGGTTATTGGAGGTTGTATCTAACCCTTCCAGTTCCAGAAGACCTCCCTCTAAGCTGAGTAAAATCATTTGGTGAAGGGAGAAAATACTATAAATGAAGTACTCGGGATGAAGGTGAGATACTTTGTGCAGGTCAAAATACACAGCACCAACTACAGGCATTATTTAGCTATATTTATGTTTTGTAATTCATCCCAGTGTCAATAGCCAGATTGTTTATAAACGAGCGAATGTAGGTGAGTCATAGACTAATTTTTCTGTGTGGCTTAGGAAATTTTGCAACACCTCTACTTAAGCTATTCATTTTGCATATTAAACCCTTACATTCTCTTGTGTGCTACGTATATCGCTTTAGCATAGGCATATTGTGCATCAGTAACATTCAAAGGGCTACCGATGTCTGGTGTGCAAACTGTTAAGGAAGAGGTGTTACGGAATCTCCAGTCACTAAAATGCAACTCAAGTATTGTGTGTGGAATTAGTCAGTTCCCGTTATTAGTCAGGGGTGCGCTCCAAAATAACGTAACTTTTTGCCATACAGTACGTAATGTAAATTAGGAGAATGTGACAAGTCGGGTTTTTAGGCACCAATGTAGTTTCAATTGGCAATTTGTAATTTACAGTGGACTTAGTAGCAGAAAAAATAGGTAAGAAAGGCGACTTCTGACGAGGATTTACCGTATGTGTCTCTATGGTGCGCGGAAACGGGCGTGTGTGTGTGTGTGCTTGTAAGAGAGAGAGAGAGAGAGAGAGAGAGAGAGAGAGAGAATAAAGACGCGTGTGTCTGAGGGGTGAAACACTTTACACGAGAGAATGAGGAACCTCTACACTCAACTACGCTCTTT
>JAGKTI010010922.1:0-27497 GCA_018397915.1 Birgus latro
GACTTTGCGAACTGGAAGATTTAGATATAGTCTTGTTAACCCCTTCTTTACTAATATTGTTTCCTTAGACGAAAATTGTAGCCAGGTGGAAGCAAAAATGAAATCGGAAATAAAGATGCAACAGAGGGATTGTGTACCTAGATGGACAGGTAGACACACTTGCAGAAAGACAGAAAGACACACAGATGGATAAATAAATCGATAGATAGATAAACAGACGGATAGACAGGCAGACAGTTACATGGTAGAGAGAGAGAGGGAAATGAAGTGATAACAGATACAGAGAGACAGATGAAAAGAATTGGTACACAGCGAGCACAGACAGACATATAACCCTCAGCCTGAATACGCTACTTGTATTATGCGGTATTCTTGCTGCTGCCGGATTCAGCTTCTGAGAGAATCTTGTGATCAATGGGTTACTGATGGCTGCATCGAACCGTTCTCACACAGACTCAAGGATCGAATTTTGATTATGCCTTTTGACCTTCACCTCTGACTGATTGCTATAAAAACAGGATCCTTTCGTTCTTTCCTGATTCTTAGCATTTCCATCAAATCTGGTTCAAATAAGAGACAAGGGTGTTTGAGCTGACCTTGCAAGGTGACCTTGGATATTGACCTTCCCTGTGACTTTGACCTTTGAGTTTTCTTAAAATCCGCTCTTTATTTTTGCCTTTCTCTTCACCCATGCAACAAAGTGTGGTCTAAGTAGGATAAAAATGGTTTAAGTTGACCTTGTCCTGCGACCTTTACCAGTGGCACCAAATATAAGGCGATGGGTTAGATAGGGTCAGCAGAACACGCCAAGGGCAGTATTCTCGTCGCCTTAGGGTTGTCTTTATCATCTCTTCCTTAACTGTTCATTTTGCGTATTGTACCTTAATATTCTCTTGTGCAATATTTATGTTATAACCCTTTCACTCTAAAGACTTATTCCTGATCTAATATTTGCTGCCGTTGCAACATTTCATAATATTCTGCTAAGGAGGGACACTTCGAACGAGAGGGGTTAGGTACAGCCTCCACACGCCGTTTTTTTGTCATCGTCTCTTCGTAACAATAATAAATCAGTAATTGTTTCACCGGATGGAAGGATTTAATATCGATAAAAATTGCGACTATTAACGTGACATAGGGAAAACTTTTCAGGTAAGGACAAGATACAAAATACCCTCCACGTAAGCTGATGAGAATACGTACACAAGCCTACAATTTCCTAATTAGGTCTCCCACGCTGGCCCCCTGATACACTACGTGCATATTCAAACCTCACGAAGATCTCTAACCTTTTTCAACACAGCTGTGGTCAAGTGTTGCCAGATTGAAAGGTTAATTTGACTAGTAACCGAGGACACTCATTCCTCTCTCATAAATTTAGATAACTGAATTACATGCCACAGCGACTTAATACTCAAATTATTGAACTGATCCATTGCCATCGAATGAAAACAAACCAACTGCAGTTGCTGCCCTCAGTCAATGCACAACGACCTACAACACAGCATTATGGAACATTCCACATACCCCAGCCATCATACTAAAGCCACCGAACACCACAGCCGTATATGCATACACCATAAACACTCTTACTCATATACTACAGTACCCTTCCTCCACACACCAAAATATCTTCATTCAGTTACCACTCATCAAAGCCATTACCCCTCATCGTCATTCATCGCTACATACCACACCATACTACACAACTATTAACCTAAACTGGCATAAAAATACTATCCCTTCATCTTAAATACTTAGCTATAACAACCGATAACGTGCTATGCAAAGGATGGTGAGCTGAAATATCATCTTTCTTCTTTCACTGAGTGATGTGAAAAATGCTTCAAAAAAGAACGAAAACCTGGGACAACTTTATGTGAAAAGTGTATATCTCTAACTACCAAACACCCCCACTCATCATCACACAACACAGTTAATAACACAGTTAATAACACCCCTACACCTCACACCACATTCATTTATCACCACCTTACCACCATTCAGTATAATCCGCTAAGCACCTTTCTCCAAATTACACTACCATACACCACAGCTTATCACCACACACAGCCACAACCACGCACCACCGCGCTAGCACTCACTTAGCACACAGTGCTACACACAAAGCACCACTCACCTCAGAATGCTACACACTTAACCTCCACACACCACAACCACCACACACCACAATCAACACACACCACGATCACACACATCACACCACTGCCAACCACAATCACCATACACCGTACCATCAAATACCTCATCACACTTTACCATCGGGAGCCCCCACAACCACGTCACCACCAATCCCCACAACGTACCACCATCACACACCACAACAACAAGTCTGTCTCCACCCCACCTAACTCAATCAAGTGACATAAAAGCGAAGCCAAAGCATGACTCAAACTTTTCGGGCGAATGTCGGGGAAGCCGAGGAGAACACGTTCAAACTCAGTGGTAAGAAAAAAATTAGGGTATTATATTTGTTTATCAGAAAAGTATAAAGAGAATGATAATGGCGATACTTATGTGTGTGTGTGTGTTTAGAGATTCAAGGATGGAAGACAGACAGACAGACAGACACATTGACAGAGACAGAGACAGAGAGAGAAAGAGAGAGAGCTGTAACTGAACTATTCTTGTAGAACGAGAATTTTCAGCTCTTTACCTTTGCCTTCATCCTGGCTATTATTCACTATAGTAGTGGCTTGCCGTTCACTTAAAAAAAAAAAAAATCCATTATTCCCCTGGCTGTGGTGAATTTTTCAGTGACTCGTAAACAGCGCTTTACCAGAAACTCACGTGACAGTATCTTATGTAGTACGGGGACGGCTCAGTCGGCTAGTATGAGCGTAGACTGTTGCACCTGTAGAGCAAAGCAGTACTCCCAAAGTGGATGGAAATCTGATAGGGAGAGCTGGAGCTCCCGTTTCATTAGCCCTAGAGACTAGCTCCAAACCATCCTCCATTGCTGAGCGTTTTCAGTGTCATTAACAGAGAGAGTAGCCCAGCATGATCTCCAATACAAGTTCCTCTGACTGTCAACACTAAACTACATGCACAATACACACTACACTTCCTTTTCAAAATTTAAAAAAATGGCATCAATTCACCAAGCCTCAGAGAGCCGAAAGAGGGGGGGGGCGTCAAAGCCAGGCCCCCATCCTCCCCTCTCCTGGAGACGACGAGGTGAGATACCTGGGACCACTGTCTGACTCACTTCTTCATTCCTGCAACATTCATGGCCTTTCTTCTAACTGTCTCTCTGTTGAACACCACCTCTCCTCTTCTAAACCTCACCTCTTCTTCCTCACTGAGACTCAGCTGTCTAAAGTGACTGAAAGCAAACCCTTTTCTGTACATTCATGGCCTTTCTTCTAACTGTCTCTCTGTTGAACACCACCTCTCCTCTTCTAAACCTCACCTCTTCTTCCTCAGTGAGACTCAGCTGTCTAAAGTGACTGAAAGCAAACCCTTTTCTGTATCCTCCTACTTTGTCTATGGTCATTTCAAAAGCAAAGGTGGCTGTTAAGTATATGTATGCAACATGTCTTGCTCTCGTGTTCCTGAACTTGAATCTTCTGATTTCTCCACTCTTTGGCTTCGGCTATCCTGTCATTCTCTGACTAAATAGATCTGTTGTGTTCACTTATCCCCTAAATTTACTTACTATGAAAATCTTTTCAATCATCTTACTTCTCAGATAGAACACATCCTATGAATGTCTCCTTTTCTCTGAAATCTCCATTCTGGGTCATTTCAGTGTTCACCACCACCTTTGGCTCTCCTCTCCTTTCACTGATTCACCTTGTGAACAAGCCTACATCTTTTCTATCCTTAATGACTTAGGGCAGCTTCCACAGCACCCTACCAGTATCTCTGACTGCCTTGGAGAGAGTTCCAACATACTTGACCTCTTCTTTACAACTAATCCTTCTGCTTATGCTGTTAATCTTTTTATCCTTTGGGCTCCTCCGATCACAACCGTATCAGCTTAACCTGTCCTATTGCTCCAGTAAGGCCCGTGGAACCTCATGAGACGTGGCAGCTGGCACTTTGGAGCTGCTGATTGGCAGGCTCTGAGGCAGTGCTTCTTTGATTTTCCCTGGAAAGAGTATTTCTTCCATGGTCTAGAACCATTTGAGTGTTCCTTGTGCATTACAAGGGCATGGAAGTGTACATTCCTTTCTCATATCCTGTGACAAATGCATAAAAACCTTGGTTTAATCACTCTCTTTCTAATGCTGTCCACAACAAGAAGGCCTACAAAAGGTACTGGAGCCAACCCACTCCTGAATCTTATCTCTTTTATGTTTTTGCCCTGAATCGTGCTAAGCTTGTTCTTCACTCAGCTAAAAATAATTTTCTATCTTTTGCCAGACACCTTAATCCCATAAAGGGTGGCCACAAACAAATCGCCTCCATGTCGCTCTGTCCCCCGCCATTTCATTTCCCTGCTACCCAGCTCACACCCCGCTCTCTCATTCGTACTAAATGCTCCAAGCTCTCCAACTCAAATTTTTCCCGCTCCTGCTGGCACTCTTGTTCTAATGCTGTCCACAACAAGCAGAAGGCCTACAAAAGGTACTGGAGCCAACCCACTCCTGAATCTTATCTCTTTTATGTTTCTGCTCTGAATCGTGCTAAGCTTGTTCTTCGCTCAGCTAAAAATAATTTTATTTGTAATAAATGCTCTGAACTCTCGAACTCAAATTTTTCCTTCTCCTTCTGGCACCTTGCCAAAAACCTTTCTAACAACTTACCCTCATCATCCTTCCCTCCTCTTTTCCATTCAGTTAGCTGTGTAGCCACTTCTACTGATAAAGCAGAAATCTTCACTCAGACTTTCTTCTCCAGCTCCACCTTAAATGATTCCGATGCTGTTCCTCCATCACTTCCCTCACTCTGTCTTCCTCATGGCTGACATGACATTTCTTCACTTTATGTATTTTCTGCCATCACTGGCCTCAATACAAACAAGGCATTTGGGCCTGATGGGATCCCTCCTGGTGTCCTCAAAAACTGTGCTTCTGTGGTTACACCCTTCCTAGATATACTTTTTTGCCTATATCTCTCAATTTGTACTGTACCTTTCCTTCTTGCTGGAAGTTTCCCCTCATTCAGCCTGTCTCAAAGAAGGGTGACCATTCCCAGCCCACTAACTATCGCCCAACTGGTTTAACCCCTTCGTACGCGATGACGCTTTTGGCGTCATTAGGGTCTTTCCTCGTAAATATGCGGTGACGTATTAAGCGTCATAAAACCATAAAATATATTTTAAAAAAAAAAGTTTTTGATCAATTTGCGTCATTTTTTTGAGGCGTCATAGCTTGCCCGGCTCATGTCAATACTAATGAGTTGGTAACAGTGGGTCCCAATAGCAGTGCCAGTGCATAGAGGTTGTTTAGTACCAAACTGGCCATCAGTGGGGGAGGAGTGAGCGGTCCCTTGTCCCTTTAAATCCCCTCTATTACCCGAGTCATGACAGTGCGACATACTTCACTATACCAATAGTGTTTATGTAGAGTTTTGGGCACTATTGTGATTAGATTTAGTGTTTGCAATAGGAAATTTAGGTGTTTGTGAAGCATTTGTGTCAGTTATCAGCCTTTGGGCCAACGAAGATTTTGCTACTGTTTCTAACCCCGGCCCCAGAACTACACTGCCTCTACCCTGCACCAAATGTGATTATTCACCTGTAAAAAGAGTGTCAGTGAATCATGTGAATATAGTTTGCAAAACCTAGTGTGCAAGGAAATAGTGAAACAGTGCAGTAGGTTAGAGGGAGGCAGGAAACAGCCCTATAGTCACGAAACGGCGTGAGTACACCATAGGTTTTTGCATTTTTCTCAAAAACTATGAGGCATATGAGACACCTGCATATACCATAAGAAAGCCCATAAAATTGTGCATTAGATGATGAAATAAAAACATGACACTGCGAAGAAACGTTTTTCGCTAGATCTCCCCGAATAAACACACTGTTGTCAGAAAACAGTTTTACTTTTTCGCTTATTGCTTAAAAATCATACCTCGCATCAAAATGCCAATTATCTCATTTGAAAGCTAATAACATACTCTTTCAAATGATGTATAACATGTAGAGATATGTTAGTAAACATTCGAGCTATGATGTTGGGAATTGAGATGAATGTTCCCGAATGTTTATTCACAACACCTTAATGTACTTTATTTTTTTGTTTTGTTTTTTTGCTTATCATGTAGAACAAACATGGACGAATAGGAATATGTATGTTTTGTGGCAAATTAAATATGTTTGGGTGGCGAAAATAAGCTGAGAATACACTTTTTTGGAGCAAGCGGTGGGTGGGGAGGGAGGGGAGAAAGGCGATGTGTTCTGGAACACGAAACTTATTGAAACTTACCGCAGATGAAGGAGTTAACATCCTGTGCTTCAATAGTTTATAAGTCTGTTCTTAACATAAAACTTTAAAGCATCTTTCCTATCAAAACCTTCTTTCGGATTGTCAGCATGGGGTTCCACCAGGGACCCTCTATTGGATATCATCTCACTAACCTCTTAGACTTCTGGTCATCCTCCTTTCGGGACTTTGGCGAAAGCTCTGCCTTTGCACTGGACATTTAACAGTCTTTTGCTTGAATCTGGCATAAATTTTTAATTTCCAAACTGCCCACTTACTGTTTTATCCTTTCATCTTCACCTTCATCTCTAGCTTCTTTCTGGTCGTTGTATAGCCAATGTAGACAGTCACCGTTCTTCTCCTAGAGCTATCAATAGTGGTGTTCCTCATGACTATGTCCTGTCACCAACTCCCTTCCTTTTATTCATTAATGACCAAAGCTATGCATCTAATCCTATCCACTCATATGCTGATGACTCCACTCTACTCCTTTCTTTTCACTTCTGCAGCGTCCTCTCAGCTATTACCTCAACAAACAAAGGACGAGGAGGCAATGACACACTTAATGTCTGATTTGGCTTATATCTCTGATTGGGGCAAATGTATTTTTTTTTTTTAATACATCAAAAGCTCAGCTCTTACATTTATCAACCTGACAAAATTTCCCATGGGAATATCTTCGAATTTTTAACAATATCCAACTGAACCCTGCATCATCTTTACACATACTTTGAGTTTCACTCTCACAGGATTTATTTTGGAAAGATCATATTACCTCTCTTACAATATCTGTTTCTAGGAGATTAGATGTATTAAGCCGACTCTTTGCCTTCTTTATCTCTGCACAGTTGTTGACCTTATACACGATTTTATTTGTCCCTCTGTAGAGTACAACTCTCATGTGTGGGGATACTCCCCAGCTACAGTTCTCAAAGGCTTTTCAGTATATTAACTCTCCTCCTGTTACTGGTTGCCTTCAACCTCTGTCTCTTCACTGCATTGTTGCATCTTTAGCTCTTTTCTGTCACTGTTTCGATGGTCACTCCTCTCAAATGTCTGCTTGTACTCCTCCACCACTTTGACAGGGGCGTAGCACCCGTCTAGCAACAAACTCTCATCTTGTTTCTATCCATCTCTCTAATGCAAGAGTTAATCATTACTCCCAGACCTCCAAGTATGCAACAGGTCAACTGTGTAAGTGTCTCTCTTTGTCTGTATTTCCTACGGCCTATGATCTCCAGCCTTTCAAATACAGAGTGTCCAGGCATCTCAAAATGAACCGATGTTGAATTTGGCACTGTGTTAACTTTTTTCTGTTTTTCGTTAGAGGGAAAATCTTGTGGGCTCTTGGGCATTGGTTCCTTCATTCTTACATAAAAAAAAATAATAAGTTGTGGCATTTACAGTCGGCGGTGAATTAATGATGTAGGGTAAATACTGATAACATTGACTGAGTCGTCCCAACAACACTGAAGAAATCGCCCAGAGTAGTGGAAGTTGAGCATTATACCTGCCGCACCCTGTAGAATCCCCTGGTGTTAGCTGGAATTGCCGGTAATCTCCCATGATTTATTTTTCATTTTATTCCCTCCACTCAGTTTGGAAAGACTTATCGAACATGAGGAGTTGGATGCAGAATTCGTTCTACCCCTTGTCCACCAGATGTCCGTCGTATGCTAAATAAAATCGTCTGGTGGTGGAAGGAAACAAAGAGTGGGTGATTTTAATGTCCATAATGTAGAATAGTCACTGCATTCTGCCAGGGCTGACAATACTGGTCTAGAATGCGAGCTGTTTGCAGAATCATTTAATCTCACACAATTGGTAAAACAAACAACCAGAATACCACATAATCCTGACCATGACGACTATCTCTTGGACCTATTCCTTATAAATAATTCAGATCAATGCAGGACAAAAGGACTGTCACCTCATGGATCCTCCGACCAGTCTTATCAAAGGATCTTCAGTCAGTTCCCTAAAACTCTTTCTGAACCTGTCAGAGTGACCAGATGACACTTTGATTTGCTGATTTTCCACAGAAGTCTTTCTTCTCCAGTGATATTAACTCTATCCAGTCCCATATTAATGACCTAGTGCAAGATGGTATGGAATTGTTCATACCCAGTCAACAGTTTACTAAAAGATCGGACTCCCCAGAATGGTTTGGCAGCAATCGTGCCAGAGCAATGACTACAGTCCTTAGCATATAACTTTTACTTAAAATAAAAAAACATCTGAATATCTCAGCCATATTAAAAGTACTTCAAACCATGCAAACGAAGTAATAAATCTCTCTTAAATCAATCTTTCTCCACAACCAAGCATCCAGACTATTAAATAATCTTAATGACAATAGAATATTCTGGTCAGCTTTAATTTCTTTTAATAATTACTTTAACCCATCACGTCCCAACCAATTTCCCACCTCCGATACCCCCCAGTCCCGAGCAATTTCAGATTTTTTTTTGGGGGGGGCTCAAACTTTCGCTTTTGATGAGAAACATCAAGAATTCATAGAGAAATCGCCCTCTTGAGCCTATAAATGGTGCTGAGTCAGCCTTACCTTTCATTTTTTCTCAGGGTATCTGGCCTCAAAGAAAGCGAACTATGGGAGGCTAAACTAATTCAAGCCACTTTGAATTACGTATTTATTTATTTATTTGGTAAGAATTTATGTGTATTACAAGACTATACTGGTTTTCACACAATTATATAGGCAATAGAAGCATTGTTCACAGTCACCAAACACATCCACATATGGCACCTTCCTTTACGACATTACCATCTCATCACTTCTGTTTGTTTCTTGCTCAAGCTTCTTTATTTCTTTGTCCTCCACCTCAGGAATCACTTTCACCGTGAATTTCGTCATTGGAGAGACAGTGGGGCAACATATCTTTACTGGCCAGGTCACTGCTAACAGGTGAATTGCCGAGTGTGGGAGGGAGGGGGGGTCAGGTGGGGCCAGGCAGTATCCCCACTTGATAGCAGATAGAGGAAGGTCTCCCATATATGCCTACCAAAAATCACCTGTGAAACTTGAAAATTTTGCAAATCATGAACCTTGCAATTGCGCGACATACTCATACGTTGATGGGTCTAGCTGTGACAAAACGTTGCAACGTACCCATATGTCGACGGGACGACTCAGGTTAACAAGTCATAACCCATTAGCCTACTAAAATCTTCATATGGTAACACTATAAATGACCCACATGGTAAGTTGAACATCCTTTCCTGTACATTTGCCAGAAATTCTTTCTTAGAGGATGACAACCAGAATGTCCTGTACTAGAACTTCATGTCCCAATATTGCCTCACTTAAGTTACAGACTAGATAAATTAATTCCATCCTAGACAATTGACCAGTCAAGAAAGCTTTAGGCCAAGATGGAATTCCTCCAACTGCTTTGAAAAAGTGTTCCCAGAACTAGCTCCTGTTCTAGCTAAATTGTTCAGACAATGCATACGTACTTCTTCATTTTGTAAATATCGGAAAGATGGCAATATCCACTTAATTCCCAAGATAGGAAGTTCCTCTGACCCCTCTAATTACAGACCAATAGTTACCACATCTACTCTTGGTAAAGTATTTGAGATCGTAACTAATATGCAAATAATTAAACATCCTGAATCCACCAACTTAGTGATGGACAATATGGTTTTCGCCTTGAAACATCAGCTGTTGATATACTCAGTCTCCTGACTCATACCATCCATCAGTCAATTGACCAACATGGAGAAACTCATGCTGTACCTCTTGATTTTTTATACCTTTTAACAGAATGTTGCACCGTTTCCTGCTATCCAAACTCCCTTGCTATGGCTTACTATATCATTGTTAGTTCCTCTGATTTCCTATATCTCAACAACAGAAAGATAAAAGTAGATGATGTGTTTTGCAATTTCCACTCAATTAATGCCAGCATTCCACAGGGATCACTTCTGGCTCCAACCCTATTCCTAAGTCTTATTAATGATCTCTTTTTTGTCACCCATAATCCCATCCATTCATATGCAGATGAATCACTGCTTCACAGTTCATTCACACTTAAACACCCATTCACGAAGTTTAGTATCTCTAACTCCCAACTCAGGACAGCAATCTCCATAAATCATGACTTATCTAAGATCACTGAATGGTGACAAAATAAGTGTCTCATTTTAAAACCAGGAAAACCAAAAAATACAATTTACTAATAGACAGATATTTCCTGATTCCAGTATTACTTTCAACGCTACCAATATTCCTATATATAAAAGTATTGAAATTCTCGATGTTTCACTTAATAATATCCTCAACTGGGCCATTCATGTTGCCAAATGCACGTCAAAGAAACTTTGATTATTGTACAGAGTCTGTAACTTCTTCACAGGTGAGCAGTTAGCTATAATTTAGAAGAGTCATTTACACTGTCAGCTGAAATATTGCTCACCCTTGTGTAATGGATGTGGAGAGGTTGCACTAAAACAACTGGACAAAATTCAGAATAAAACTGTTAGAATTATTAATAAACCTACTATTACAAATGAGCTACCTCCTTAACAAGTAAGAAGGAATGGTGCCTCCCTTGCATTATCATACAGATAATTTTATGGCAAATGCTCAGACGAAGTTGCATCCATTGTGCCATCTCTACACTCCTTCCTTCGTGCTACACAGGCATTTCGTTGCGCTCATGACTGGACTGTCACACTGCCATACTTCAGAACTTCAACCTTATCAGAATATTTTTATTCCCCGAACTGCATCTCTTTGGAACTCACTTCCCCAGAGTGGTTTCCCCAAAAACTTCAAAATACAGCTGTTCAAGTCTGTTACAGATTTTTTTTTAATGAATGGAGAGCACTTATAATCTGGTGTATGGATTATATTTTTAATGTCATGTTTTTCCTTTCTTTGTTCTGTTGTTAAGAAAAAATATCATTAGACTGACGGGGTTAAAAGCAAAGCACTCAGTTTTCACCCAGATGTTGTTCTACATGTGTTTTGATTTGTTCGCCACAGTGATTTTTCTAAATGTGTTGAAATCGTCAGGCGTTGACTGGAATCATGTTCAAATACATTAGTTAAAGTGTCAATATTGTGTGTAACAGTCTCATTAGTTGGCTCCCTCAAACCTCCCCATTTTGAATCTGTCACGGTGACCCACACTGTGACAAGGCAGACTGAGACGGTTTCAGAATTTATCTTGCTGACTTTCCATTGCACTCTTTCTTCTCTAGTGACATGAATTCTTCCAAGTCCCACATTAATGGCTTAATACAAGCTGGTATAGAATTGTTCATACCAAGTCAGCAGTTCACTAAAAGATCAGACTCCCCAAAATTGTTTGATAGAAATTATGCCGGAGCAACGGCCCAAAAGTCATGAGCATGTAACTCTTATTTAAAATCAGAAAAATCTGAATCACTCAGTCAATTCCAAATTGCTAGAAACCACGCAAAAGTAGTAATAAATCTCGCTAAATCGAACTTTCTTCACAACCAAGCATCCAAACTACTAAACAGTCCTAATGTCAATAAAATATTCTGGTCAACCTTCCATTCTTTCAATGATAACTTTAACAAGTCATCACCCATTCCCCCACTCAAACCTTCTGATGGTAACACTATAAATGACCTTCCTAGTAAAGCAAATATCCTTGTCAGTGCATATGCCAGAAATTATACATTAGAGGAAGCCAGCCAGAACGTCCCAGTAATTGAACTTGACTTTGCCAAAGTTGCTTCTATTAAAATACAGGCTATATACGTAAAATCAATTCTAGATAATTTACCAATCAACAAAATTCCAGGCCCAGATGGACATCCTCCAATTGTTTTGAAAATGTGCTCCCCACAACATGCTTCTGTTCTAACTAAATTATTCAGACTATGCAACTGTAATTCTTCATTCCCTACCTCTTGGAAAGGAGCCAATATACACCCAGTTCTGAAGAAAGTTTTTCTGACCCCTCTGATTACAAACCAATAGCTGTCACAACTCCTTTTGGTAAAGTATACAAAATTTTAATGAATAAGCACATCTTGAATCCAACAACTTAATTGGTGATAGACAGTATGGTTTTTGCCACGAAAGATCCACCACTGGTTTAATCAGCTGACTCACACCATCCTTTAATCAATTGACCAACATAGTGAAACTCATGAAGTAGCCCCTGATATATTTGAAGCTTTTGACAGTGTGGCACCATTCCATGCTATCCAAACTCACTTGCTGTGGACTAATATCTTTTGTTTCTCTGATTTCCTCAAGTCTCAGCAATAGAAAGATAACAGTAAAAATAGATGATATATGCTCCAATTTCCACTCAGTTAATGCCGGCGTGCCACAAGGATCAGTTCTGGCTCCGACCTTATTCCTGATTCATATCTCTTATCTGTCGCCCATTATCCCATCCATTCATATGCTTATGACTCAACATTTCACAGTTCATTCAGGTGGAGTAGACTGTAGCACCAGTCGAGCAGGGCAGTACTCCCAAGGTGGATGGAAAGCTGATGACAGGAAGAGCTGGAGCTCCCTTTTCATCAGCCCTCAGGACTTGTTCCTGACCATTCCCCTTTGCTGAACTTTTTCAGTGTCTCAGTAACACAGAGAGTAGACCAACATGCTCTCCAATACAAGTTTCTCTAACTGTCAACACCAAACTACATGCACGCTACACACTACACTTCCTTTTCAAAATTTGTTAAAATGGCGACTGGAAATCATGCCTCGGATTCCCCGGGGGGGGGAGGGGGGTTGACCATAAATGCCCCCACCATCTGCCTCTCTCCCGGTGACGACTCACGGAGCTGCCTGGAACCACTGTCTGACTCACTCCTTCATTTCTGTAACATTCGCGGCCTTTCCTCTAACTTTCGCTCTGTTGAGCACCAACTCTTCTCCTCTAAACCTCACCTTCTCTTTCTCTCTGAGACTCAGCTGTCTGAGACAACTGACAGCAAACCCTTTTCTGTATCCTCCTACTTTCTCTATTCTCATTTCAAAGCCAAAGGTGGCTGTTGTGTATATGTACGCAACGATATGTCTTGCTCTCGTGTTCCTGAACTTGATTCTTCTGAATTCTCTACTCTCTGGCATCGGCTTTCCTGTCATTCTCTGACTAAATATATCTGTGCTGTTTACTTATCTCCTAATTCTACTGACTATCAAAAATTCTTTGACTATCTTACTTCTACGATGGAACACATTCTATCATTTTCTCCTTTCTCTGAAATCTCCATTCTAGGAGATTTCAATGTTCGCCACCACCTTTGGCTCTCCTCTCCTTTCACTGATCCACCTGGTGAACAAGCCTACATCTTTTCTATCCCTAATGACCTAGAGCAGCTTGTACAGCACCCTACCCGTGTCCCTGACCACCTTGGAGAGAGTTCCAACATACTTGACTTTTTCCTAACAACTAATCCTTCTGCTTACACTGTTAATCTTTTCTCTCCGTTGGGCTCCTCCGATCATAACCTTATTACCTGAACCTGTCTTATCGGTCCGGAACAGCCTGTGGACCCTCCAAAGAAACGCCGCCTGTGGCACTTTGGAGCTGCAGATTGGGAGGCCCTCAGACAGTACTTCTTTGATTTTCCTTGGAATGATTATTGCTTCCACGGCCGGGAGCAGTCTGAGTGTGCCTTGCGCATTATGGAGGTCATTCTCTCGGGCATGGAAGCATACATTCCTTTCTCATATCCTCTGACTAATGCAAGAAAGCCTTGGTTTAATCACACTTGTTCTAATGCTGTCCGCAACAGAGAGAGGGCCTTTAAAAGGTACAGGAGCCAACCCACCTCTGAATCACATCTTCTTTATATTTCTGCCTGGAATCATGCAAACTCTGTTCTTCGCCCTGCTAAAAATAATTTCATCCGTGCTAAATGTTCCCAACTCTCCAACTCAAATTCTTCTCGCTCCTTTTGGCACCTTGCCAAAAATCTTTCTAACAACTTTACCTCATCATCCTTCCCTCCTTTTTTCTACTCTGATGGCTCTGTACCTATTTCTTCTACTGATAAAGCAGATCTCTTCGCTCAGACTTTCTCCTCCAATTCTACCTTAGACGATTCCGGTGCTGTTCCTCCATCACTTCCCCCCTCAGACTTCCTCATGACTGGCATTAAAATTTCTTCAGCTGATGTATTTTCTGCCATCACTGGCCTCAGTATTAACAAGGCATATGGGCCCAATGGAGTCCCTCCTGTTGTCCTCAAAAACTGTGCTTCTGTGCTTACAACCTGCCTAGGTAAACGCTTTCGCCTTTGTCTCTCAACTTGTACCTTTCCTTCTTGCTGGAAGTTTGCTTTCATTCAGCCAGTCCCAAAGAAGGGTGACCATTCCCAACCCTCCAACATCGTCCAATTGCTTTAACTTCCTGTGTCTCAAAAGTTTTCGAATCAGTTCTTAACAGAAAAATTTTAAAGCATCTTTCCTGTCACAACCTTCTTTCTGATCGTCAGTATGGGTTCCGTCAGGGACGCTCCACTGGCGATCTTCTCACCTACCTTTCAGACTCCTGGTCATCCTCCTTTCGGGACTTTGGCGAAAGCTTTGCCATTGCACTTGACATCTCAAAGGCTATCGATCGAGTCTGGCATAAATCTTTGATTTCCAAACTGCCCTCTTACGGTTTCTATCCTATCTGTTCCTTCATCTCAAGCTTCCTTTCTGGTCGTTCTATAGCTGCTGTTGTAGACGGCCATCGTTCTTCTCCTAGACCTATCAACAGTGGTGTTCCTCAGGGCTCTGTCCTATCACCAACTCTCTTTCTTTTATTCATCAGTGACCTTTTAAGCTGTACATCTAACCCTATCCACTCATATGCTGATTATTCCACCCTTCACCTTTCCATTCGATTTCCGCAACGTCCATCTCAGCAGTTACTTCAGCAAACAAGGGATGAGGCTATGGCACACCTAATGTCTGACTTGGCTCGTGTCTCTGATTGGGGTAAAAATAATCTTGTTATTTTTAATGCATCAAAAACTCAGTTCTTACACTTATCAACCCGACAAAATCTTCCTCAGGATTACCCACTAATGTTTAATAATGTCCAGCTCAGTCCTGCATCATCCTTGAACATGCTAGGGGTTTCATTCTCTCGGGATTTGTCTTGGAAAGAACATATTACATCTCTTGTGAAATCTGCTCCCGGGAGATTAGGTGTGTTAAGCCGACTCCGAACTTTCTTTACCCCTGCACAGTTGTTGACCTTGTACACGGGTTTTATTCGCCCGTGTTTGGAGTACAACTCTCATGTGTGGGGAGGCTCCCCACATGCAGTTCTTCTCAATGGGGTGGAGTCAAAGGCTTTTCGTCTCATTAACTCTCGTCCTCTTACTGATTCCCTTCAACCTTTGTCTCTTCGCCGCACTGTTGCTTCTTTATCTCTCTTCTATCGCTACTTCAATGGTCACTGTTCCTCTGAACTGTCTGCTTGCATCCCTCCACCTCAACGACGGGCACGTAGTACCCGTCTAGCAACAAACTCTCATCCCTTTTCTGTCCAGCTCTCTAATGCAAGAGTTAACCGTTACTCCCAGTCTTTCATTTATGCAACTGGTCATCTCTGGAACTGTCTCCCTCTGTCTGTATTCCCTACTTCCTATGATCTCCAGTCTTTCAAACGCAGTGTCCAGGCATCTCGAAATGAATGGATCTTAAATTTGGCCCTCTTTTGTATTGTTTTTACTTTTTCTTGGAATTAACAGTATGCAGGCCCTGGCCTTTGGTTCCTTCTTCCCTGCATAAAAAAAAAAAACTTAAACACCTATTCACAATTTTAATATATCTAACTCAGAATTCAGTACAGCAGTCTCTGTAAATCAAGACTTATCTAGGGTCACTGAATGGGGACAAAGTAAACTTGTCTCATTTAATGCCAGGAAAACCAAATATACAAAATTTCCTAATAGACAGACATTCCTAGACTTCTATATCAGCTTCAATGATGCTAATATTTCTACCTCCAAAAGTATTGATATTCTCGGAGTTTCACTTAATAATGGCCTCAGCTAGACCTCTCGTCAGAGCACTTGCTAAAACCACCTCTG
Source organism: Birgus latro (assembly GCA_018397915.1). NCBI lineage: Eukaryota > Metazoa > Arthropoda > Malacostraca > Decapoda > Coenobitidae > Birgus > Birgus latro. The sequence continues at coordinate 16,449 of JAGKTI010010922.1, forward strand.
AGAAACTTGGATTGTTGTACAGAGTTCATAGCTTCTTTACTGATGAGCAGTTAGCTATAGTTTATAAGAGTCATGTGCACTCTCAGCTGTAATATTGCTCGCCTTTGTGGAATCGATGTGGAGATTGCACTGAAATGACTTGAGAAAATTCAGAAGAAAGCTGTTAGAATTTTTAATAACTCTGCTATTACAAATTAACTACCTTCTCTACAGGTAAACTAGGAATGCTGCCTTCCTTGGTCCTTGGACGCAGATCCGCGTCTAACCTCATGGTGTCCAACCAGCTCTTTGAATGTGGATCTGTGTCCAAACAAAGAAATATTCACCATAAATCAGGAATTGCATCTAGCGTCCTGAAATTTGGTCTGGTATTAGCCTGATTGAATTTCCATTTCAGTGATACTGTTTTTGTTCATGGAAAAATTCGAAAGCATGACCAAAAAACGGTTATAGGAAAAAAGTGGTATAAATGTTCTTACAACCATTGCAGTCAATGAAAGCCATATAGAACGTCTATAATGTTTACAAAAATTAAGACTAGCGCATATTAGACATTCATTAAGGATATCTAAACTTACTTCTTATTGGTTTAGAGTGCTGTTTATTGAATATGACACACTGGAAGTTGATTGTGGGTCTACTGGGGGCCGGGGCAAGGACGCTTTTGGGGCTCGGACACACTTGTCCTGAAACATGTGATTGTCAAGAGGAAATGAGGCTTAGGGGTCTGTCCAATGTTCAGACTCGAATATTGAAGCAGCTCTAACCCGGTGCTTCGTTTCGTCTGGTCAATCACATTTTCGGGGCAAGAGTGTCCGAGCTCTTGCTCTCGCTCTCCCTCACGTCCAGTTTCATACATGTCCCACGTTGTCGTGCCTCTTGACTCAGGCACATTTGTCTCACTATGTCGCATGGCTTAGCTCCTTCCTTTATAAGTTTGACAACTTTCTTCTCTTCCACTGTGTACTGTTTGTTGGATTTACCCTGCATCAATTCCCGTGACTTCTTCACACTTTGCTCACCATTATCATTATTGGATGTCCCTGGCCTTTTGTCTGCACCATCACTACCATCTTGGCTACCAGTACGACCCATGCCAGAGGCAGAAGCCATTAAATTTAGCGAACATTTGGCAACCGACATCACAGTAGGAGCAAAAAAAACGACACGTGGTGACAAAGGAATGACATGTGACGTAAGGCTAAATACCGATTGCCTTGCATACATCGCCAGGTTTGTCAGTGTCGTGACCTTGGCAACTCTGCTGGCCATGGGGTCGCTACCCGGGCGACAATTCTCGCTACCCGCTGTACGTAGGAGTTTTTATATCCTGTTGATATCCCCCAAACCGCTAACCAAACCAACACTACCTACAGGGTTTTACTGTATACTCGTCATAATTATTTTACTGTATGCAATATCACTTTACTTTTTCTTTCATCTTATTCTACAAACTCTCAGCTTTCTAATGGTATAAAACCGAATCCGATAATCCAAATATTTCAGGGTGAAAAAATTATTTGAATAGAAAAAACTCTAGTGCACGGATTTGGTATAAACATTCTTATGCACTCTTTCAGCTTATAATCGTCATAAGTATTTCACTTTATGCAATAGCACTTTCTTTTTTTGTTTAATCTTATTTTTTTTATGCAAGAAAAAATGAACCAAATACAAGGAGCCCGCAAACCGTTCCTTCCAAGAAAAAAACAAAAGCAATACAAAAGAGAGTCAACTTCAAGATCCGTTCATTTCAAGATGCCTGGACACACTGCGTTTGAAAGACTGGAGATCGTAGGAAGTAGGAAATACAGACAGAGGGAGACAGTTTCAGAGCTGGCCTGTTGCATAAATGAAGGACTTGGAGTAAGGGTTAACTCTTGCATTAGAGAGTTGGACAGAAAAGAGATGAGAGTTTGTTGCCAGACGGATGCTACACACCTGTCGTAGAGGTGGAGGAATGCAGGCAGAGAGTTCAGAGGAGCAGTGACCACTGAAGTAGCAACAGAAAAGAGATAAAGATGCAACAGTGTGACAAAGAAACAGAGGTTGAAGGAAGCCAGTAAAAGGAGGAGACTTAATGAAACGATAAGCCTTTGACTCCACGTTATTGATTAGAGCTGTATTTGGGGAGCCTCCCAACACATTAGAGTTGCACTCTATACAGGGGCGAATAAAGCCCGTGTATAAAGCCAGCAACTGTGCAGGGGTAAAGCATGTATGGAGTTGGCTAAGCACACCCAGTCTCCTGGAAGCAGATTCTACAAGAGATGCAATATGATCTTTCCAAGATACTCGTAAGTCCTGAGTAAATGAAACCCCAAGCATGTTCAAGGATGATGCAGGATTGAGCTGGATATTATTAAACATTAGTGGGTACACCTGTGGAAGACTGTGTCGGGTTGATAGGTGTAAGAACTGAGATTTTGATGCATTAAAAACAAGACTTTTTTTTTTTTTTTAATAACGAAACAGAGGAAGGAAAATCAAATGAATAATAAAGAAAAAAAAAAATCCATACACCAGATTACTGTGTCCTCCATTCATGAAATATCTGTAACAGTTCGACTTGAACAGCTGTAGGTTGAAGTTTGGAGGGAAACAACTCTGGGGAAGGAAGTTCCAGAGAGATACAGTTCGGGGAATAAAAGAATTTTGATAGTCGGAAGTTCTGCAATATGACTGTGTGACATTCCAGTCATGAGCACTGCCTGATGCCCATGTAGCTCGAGGGAAGGCATGGAGAGGTAGCACAATGGACGCAGCTTAGTCCGAGCATTTGCCATAATATCTGTAAAATAATGCAAGGGAGGCAACATTCCTTCTTACTTGTAGGGGAGGTAATTTATTTGTAATAGCCGGGTTATTAATAATTCCAACAGCTTTGTTCTGAATTTTGTCTAGTTGTTTTAATGCAACCACTCCACATCCACTCCACAAGGGTGAGCAATACTCAGGCTGAGAGTGCACATGACTCTTGTAAATTATAGTTAACTGCTCAACAGTGAAGAAATTACGGTCTCTGTACAATAATCCAAGATTCTTTGAGGTGGTTTTAGCAAGTGATCATACATGAGAGGTCCAGCTGTGAGCATTGTTAAGTAAGACGCCGAGAACGTCTATACTTTTGGAAATGGGATTATTGGCACTGAAGGGTAATACACGAGTCTGGCAATATCTGTCTATTAGTAAATTGTATATACTTGGTTTTACTAGCAGTAAATGAGACAAGGTTGTTTTGTCCCCATTCACTGATTATAGAAAAGTCTTGATTTATGGAGATGGCTTTGCTGAGTTGAGAATTAGAGATAGCAGACTGTAAATGAGTGTCTGATTGTGAATGAACTATGAAGTGTTGAGTCATCCGCATATGAATGGATGGGATTATGGTAGACAGATGAGAGATCATTAATACGAACCAGGAACAGGGTTGGGGCCAGAACTGATCCCTGTGGCACGCCAGCGTTAATTCGGTTGAAATTGGAAGATGCATCGTCTACTTTTACTCTTATTTTTCTGTCATTGAGATATGAGGCAAGCAGAGGAACAAAAGACGTTAGTCCATAGCAAGGGAGTTTGGACAGCAGGGAATGGTGCCATACTCTGTCGAGAGCTTCAGAAATTTCAAGGGCTACTGCATGAGTTTCTCCATGTAGGTCGATTGATTGATGGATGGTATGAGTCATGAGACTGAGTATGTCAATGGTGGATCTTTCGTGGCGAAAACCAAATTGTCTATCACTAATTAAATAGGAACTCGGTCAACTACTCCGGCTTGCACAGCCATGTATTTCCTAAAATCCCTCCCACGATAGTTAGTGATGAAGAGTACATAAATTCTTCAATACTGTAATCATTTAGTTATTATACCAGATTTCTGCTTATAATATACTAAGTAAAATACTGCAGAACAGTTACTAGAATGTATAAAACGATAAGTGGTCCGTTAGTATTCATATTATTAGAAGCCTTGCTGCATGTTTAATTTGAAATGCTTATCATTTAGTTATAAAAGAGATTAATGCTGAAAAGAATGTACCGACTATACGTAAAAAAAAAAAAAAAAAATTATGAAGCCTAAATAATGTTAAGACGAAGCTGCCAACCGAAATCCCAAGTACCGATGTTTCCAGGAAGACACCATCAAAACTTGCTGCGGGCTTATGAGTAAAATCATCATCTTGTTCTTATAAATATTTTCCAGCCAAACGACTTTATGTTAGTATCATATGTGGACATATATGTTCGAAAGTGTATTTGATTAAAACTATACTGAAAGACATGACTGGGAGTGTAAGTAATCGGTTTTAAGCTGCAAAGAAATATTTGTCCCGACGTTTAGACTATTAGTATTGTTAGTTTGGTGATTCCCTTCAGCCTTATCATAATGAAGCTTCTTTTTCCCATTTTAATGAGTAGATATGTTAATAAAATTATACTTATGAACGAAGTGATAAAGGAAACACTTACAAAACAGTAGTTTAGTTCACAGCCTTTTTATATTTCAGATTAACTTATCAGTTGATGACTGGCAACTTTTGGGAGTTTGTGAACTCTCCAGTTGTGGCAGACACTTCTTCCTTTAATGTGAACCGATTCCAACCAAACCTAGATTCAATGACGATCCTAAGACCTAATTGTGTGCACAAGGTTTTGGTTGCTTGGCAACTATTCGTTGCCCTGCAACGGCCGAAACCTGGCTTTTTCGTACTCATAACGTTTTGAGCTGTATAAGCATTACCAATAGGCGTAGAAAGCTCTGACTTCTTTAGGCGTACTCTTCAGGTCATTCCCTAGTGGAAGTGTGCCATCCATTTTTCCCCTCTCTCCTCTAGTTTTTGAGTGGCAACCCTGCGAGGATTGCCCTCAGTGTCCCTAGAAATTAGTATCGGTTTTCAAAAATACCCCCCTGGATCCCCACTGGCTCGATGGAATTGAATGAAAGTTTGCATGCTTATAGACAATGAGTAGCACTAGAACTTTCTATTGTACAACTACGTGCTACATTGGACAGGTTAGGGGTCAAAGGTCATCATATGCAAAAACGATGAAAACAGCTAAAATCACAACTATGCTCGTGCAAAAAAAGTGATGTTTGGTGTCGAAACTCACGTCACCTAGAAGTTGTACCTCTGGTGGGCCATTCTGCAGATTTCAAGTTCCCGAACTCCACAGTGGTTGGATGGAATCGAATGAAACTTCCGTGTTTACAGACGTTAATGAGTACTACAAGTGGCCTTCGTTCATTCATGACCTATATCTGTCAGGCCAGGGGTCAAAGGTAATCAAGTACTTTGCTGGCACAAAATACTAAGACTCCGAATATTATTAAGAGGGTCATAATTGTTGGGTGAAATGTTGCACTGCAATACCTCCATATAGAAATGACTTTTAGTGTTGAAACTCAGTTCTTGTCGCTGACAAAGCTTGGTCGGCTTAGACCTGGCCATTGTCTCCTACCGGCTTGCTATTATTTTATTTGCTGATAAAACTAAGTCTACACCATCGATAACAGTTACATAGCCTTGACTGAGTCGTTATTGCCTGTGACCTCTAATACTGACCTTTATTAGTGTGTGTGTGTGTGTGTGTGTGTGTGTGTGTGTGTGTGTGTGTGTGTGTGTATGTGTGTGTGTGTGTGTGTATTTTATCAGTAAAAAGCAAAAATCAACAGAATCATTATTCTCCCACAGCACTTTTTTTTTTTATTTGCCAGCTCCATGCTGCCCTTATTGTTACTTTCATTTTCTTTCCTTCTTGTATTCTTTTGGGCAGCTCCATGCTTCCCTTACTGTTAGTCTTGTTTGTTTTCTTGTAGTATTGTAGTGTTGTATATTTGCTTAATTGTAGCAGGGGCTTCTGCCCTTAAGAATTAACCGATTCTGACCAAACTTGGAGACAATCACTCAGTGACCTAGATGTGTCCGCAAGGTTTTGGTTGCTAGACAACCACTCGTCGCTTAGCAACGGCCGAAAAAAACGCGTATTTACAATTTTCGTGTTTCGAGCAGTAGAAGCATTACTAATGGGCGTAAGAAAATTTAATTTCCTTAGGCGTAATCTTGACGTCATTCTCTATAGAAAGTGTTCCATCCTTTTTTCCGCTCTCTCCTCTAGCTTTTGAGTTCAGCCGTGTGAAGATTGGCCTCAGCATCCCTAACAGTCTTGTTTAATTGTGGCAGGCACTTCTACCTTTCATAATCAACCAACTACGACAAAACCTGGACACAATGAGCATCCTCTGACCTAGGTTTGTCCGCAAGGTTTTGGTTGCTAGGCAACCCCCATGGCCGTGGGTCCAGAAATTGTCTGGACCCAGAGGCCTGCCCCTGCACCAGTTCTCAGTTTTCGAATATCGATTTTTTTCCCTTTACCAACTTGATGAGAAACGTCTTTCACACCTGGCAATGGAGTTTTTAGCCTGCTTAGCCCATCCTGTGGTTCACAATGAAGTGCGAAAAATTTCCCAAAATGCCTACATGCTGATGAAGACCAAGGAGAGAAAAACATTGCATTAAGAAATATCCATATTATCACTCCCACAAAAAAGTTAAATGTTGATGAAATGGTTTGAAATAGATTTGCATATTACCAACAAAATCAGTACATAATGTGGGAGGTTTCATAAAAAGAATATATGACTTTTTTTTCTCAATTTTTTTATGTTTCTTGTGTTTATACAAGTATCGAGTTATTTCTGTTGTCTGGGTGGTTTAGTTTGTGTGCAAAGAGAGGCAAAAGATGGTATTTTTAGACTCTAACCAGATAAAGGTCCTCCTTTGTGTGTACACTGAGCCTCAACAGCCCACTCAGGGCTGGCCATCGTCGCCCACCAGCTTGTCTTGTTTCATTGTGTCAGGCACTTCTACCTTTCAAAGTCAACGGATTCCAACCAAACCTAGACAAAATAACCAGCCTATGACTTAGTTGTGTCTGCAAGGTTTGGTGGCTAGGTAACTACTCGTTGTCTAGCACTTTTCACGTTTTGAGCTGTAGAAGCGTTACTAATGGGTGAAGAAAGCGCTGACTTCTTTACACAAAATCTTGAGGTCATTTCCCATCAGAAGTGTACCATTTATTTTTTCCCTCTCTCTCGTCTAGTTTTTTAGTGACAGCCCTGTGAAGATTGGCTTCAGCGTTCCTAGCAGTTTTGTTTATTTGTTGCAGACATTCCTATACTTAAGAATTAATTGATTCCGACCAAACCTGGACACAATGACCAGCCAACGACCTAGTTATGTGCGCAAGGTTTTGGTTGCTAGGCAACTAGTCGTTGCCTAGTAATGGCCTGCTTAACCTCTCCGTGTCCGTGGGTCTACAGTCTAGACGTTGTCCCGACTTAATGGCCAGCCCCGGCACCATTTTTTAAAATTTTCAAAAATCTTATTTTTTTCCCCTTATCAAATTGAAGAGAAACATCTGGAGAACATGGCAGTGCAATTTTTAGCTTCCTTAAACTACCTTGGGCTTCGCAATGAATCGGAAACTATTTTGTAAAATTACTGTCTTCATGCTGGTGAAAACTAAGAGAGGTGTGAAGAAAACATTGCATTAAAAAATTTCGGTGGTTCTGAAATGGTTTGAAAGGAGTAGATGTGTGCATTAGAAACAAAATCAGTACATAGTGTGAGAGGTTTCATATAAAATTTATTATCAATTTCTCCCACAAATTTGGAAGTTTATTGTCAATGAGAGAGAGAGAGGGAATTGTTTACACCTATTGTGTGTGTGTGTGTGTGTGTGTGTGTGTGTGTGTGTGTGTGTGTGTGTAAGTACTGTAATTGACTCTTCCACAGGCATCTAATGTCTTCATTGCATATTAGTCCATTTTTGCTAAGCGGATTTTGACAGGTTCTCTAAAAACCCCTTAATGCAAGAAAGACTTTAATGGAGTAGAAAGGATACACATTTCTCTCCTGAACCACATTTCTCTCCTGAACCCCATCACAACGATGGGTCAGAATTTCAAAAGCTGCATAAAACGGTATTGTTGTAGCAAGCGTAACATAAAGATATGAATAGGCTGGAGGGGTTGATATCAAAATCGTAGTCTGAAATATGAGATATCTTTCATCAGTTATCGTATATACATACTATATCGATATGAGCATAAATGTGGAGGCAAAGATTGATTTACCAAAAAATAATAATTAAAAAAATAGAGTGGTACCTGAGAAACCCTGAGAGGCTGTGATGAAGAGGGACAAAGAACATTTAATCAACACTTTCAGTTCGGAGACGATTTATGAAACTACATTTTGCCACCAGACGCTGTTATTTTGTTCAGGAAAGACATCTGGGGTTGAAAAAAAAAAATCAGTCTTCTATATCACCTGGTTCGGGTCGACAAGCCTCTCTCCTGGGCCCAATAAAAGCTTCTGAAATTAGCAGGCGAAAATGTAATAGACGTCGTCAGATTAAAGGGTTAATGATGGATCTGTTACACCATTTACTGTTCGAAAAGGCTCTCCTGGGTTGAAAAAAAAATTGTCTGAAGTTAATGACAATATAATAAAGACAACGTCATGGGATTCAAGGTAATTAATAAATTGAAGGGATAGTGGTGTAAAGAAGGCATGGGGTTGGACAGGGGGAAAGCAGTGAGAGACAGGAAGAGGGAAGAAAGATGAAAGGATGATGGACAGGAGGAAGGGAGAAAGATGAAGGGATGTTAAGAAAAGGAGAAAAAGATGAAGGGATGGTAAATAGGAAGAGGGGAGAAGGATGAAGGAGTGAGAGAGAGAGAGAGAGAGAGAGAGAGAGAGAGAGAGAGAGAGAGAGAGACAGACAGACAGACAGAGGGAAGGGGGTAAATGGTTTGTATCTAAAGAGGAAAGAAAAACTTGGTATTAACATGAGATGTCTCAAGATAAATAATGGTGTGACAGTGCGAACAAGTGAATTGGTAAAATCGTCCCTGGGGTTATGTAGTTTTGTAGTTAATTTCTGCTGTTACAGCACAATTTCAGGTAGCTAAGGAGACATCTCTTGCAGTGGTTCGATGAAGCCTGCATCTGACCCCTCAAGATCTTAAAATCTCATCTAAGCTTATTGACATTGTCTAGTAACAGCAGGAGTAGAATGACAAGCATTGTACACATGAATGTGGCACCTTATGAGGCTTCGCTAAAGTGATGCAGCATATGGGTTCTACATGGGAATATACTTAAGAGTTAACGTGGATCACCATAAAGGATTTCGTTAGTGATACACCTTCCATATGAAATTCTTAGGGAGATGAAGTGCAGCACCAAATGGGGCTTCGTCATTGTGAAGCACCTTCTGTGTGAAAATGTTTATGGTAGAACTAACTGACAGGGCTGCTCGTTAAGATGCTCCCACATCTTGAAATGGCTTCCTCTGGAAGATGAGGTGAAGAGGCAGAGAGGATAGCGAGAAAAACAGCATTTATTATTACTGTTTGTGACTCGGAGGAAGATTTTGACCGAGCACAAATTAATCCCCTTCTCAGTGAACCTCGTATAGTTGATAGGCATTGATTTAAACCTCCTTCGTTTGACTGGCAGAATGAAAAAAAAAATAAGAAAAAAGATAGAGGGTGCGGTAGGATAGAGAGGAAAAAAGAAGGGAAAACATGGCAACAGAGAAAGAGGAGAAGAGGAAAGATGTGCCAAAGAAAACAAATAATCAAGTTAAAAGGAAGAAAGGCAGATTGAGACAGACTACAAAGAATTTAATGGAAAGAAAAAAAAAGTGGAGGGTGAAGGAGAGAAGAATAGTTAAAACACCATAAAGACAATCACGGTATTTAAAAATATTTGCGGGAGAAAATAATCAAATTAAGTAATAAGAAGTAAAAAGACAAACTGACGAAATAACAGGTTAACAAGATGCGATGCCAAGGCACTGCAAACCCGTTCCCGGCAGTCATTTTAGTGACGACGTATAAACACCACAGGATATCTAGTCAAAGACGTCACATAACAAATTTTGAGTAAATCCGATGAAAATTGACGATTTTATGCATATTTGAAATTTTAGGCCCGACCCACCTGACACTGTCTCCCGTACCGCTAACTAGGGGGGTGACCCCGTGATGTAATGATGTAATGAGGCATGTTATATGATGCCGATTTGAAATATTCACCTTTTGGTTTTGGTTTCATGTCGGTATGACAAAATTGGAAGGAGTTAAGGCGATAAAACGATTTTTACCCGTCCACTTTTTTTTTTTAATTACATTTTTTGGCCCTACAACCTGGGCCTTGGCCCAGTTTGGTCCCAAGTTTAATCAGGTGATTAAGTCAGCTCCCATCATCCCTGTAATTTTAATCAAAATAGCACTAGTGGTTTTTGCGCAAAGTTGTTGACTGACAGACAGACAAACAGACATAAAGACAAACAGACAGAAAGTTAGACAGACAGACAGACAGGCAAACAGACAAACCGAGTGAAAATAATACCCGTCCCCGAGCCCCTCCGGGGCGGGAACGGGTAATATGATAATGAAACTGGAGAGAAAATACAAGATAATGAAGGAAAAGGTGGTGTTGGAGGAGTAGGAGGAGGAGGAGGGTAGAAGGAACAGCAACAAGAAATACGAAGAAGGATGAAGAAGAAGTAAGAAGAAGAGGAAGAAGAAGGAAGGGGAAGCAGAAAAAATAAAAATAAAGAAGAGAGAGGTGCGCGAGAAAGCAAATGAAATGTAGGCTATTCAGGAGTGACGGAGGCGAGGAGAAAGAAAAACTGATAAAATATGATATAAAAGAAAGGGGAACATTTAGCGGGGAAGTCAACCGCAGGGGAAGGAAGAAAGAGAAAGCGATATTTATTAGAACGAATGAAAAACGAGAGACAGTAAAGGAAACGGCAATAAAGAGACGTTGTAGAAAGAAGGGAATGAAAGAAAGCTTTGTGACGGGAAGTGCACGAAATGTGTGAAATGAAATGAAAGTAGGAGAAACACAATATAAAAAGATAGACAAATAGATAGATAGACATATGGATAAACAGATAGATAGGCAGACAAATAGATAGATAATAAGATAGATAGATTAATTTGGAAACGAAAAAGGAGGCAGAAGAAGA
>JAGKTI010010923.1:0-24979 GCA_018397915.1 Birgus latro
CAAGGTATAAATGCCATCTAATTATTCAATACCGTTTCTTATATAGTATACACTACTTATCTATACTGTATATATACTGTATATATATTTTAGCACATTAATTTTTTGGAATAGGTTTCAGCTATTGAATAATTAGATGGCATTTATACCTTGAACATTTCCAGTTGTTTTAGCATTATGCACTATTGTATACTGTATTTTGGCAATTTCAACTGATGTCGACGATGACAACGATGATGATGATGATTTATTTTTATGTTACAGATATGAATATAGAGTTGAGATGATCCACCAAGGGTCAAGAGATGCAAGTAAAAATATTGTACGGGAGTTTGCATCTGACTTTGAGGTTGGTGAGTGCTGGGGCTACAACCGGTTCTTTCGTCTTGATCTACTGGCCAATGAAGGCTACCTTAATACAGAGACAGACACTCTTATACTCAGGTAAGAAATTTCTTGTAATCAGTTTGGTTCATCTGAGTAAGTATGAAGGTGGGAGGTGTGTTAGGCTAAGGCAGATACATATGGCAGTTGAGTGTGTAAGAAAGGAAGGTATGAGACAGTGGAAGAAGCTGTTTGGAAGAATTTTGTATAGAGGGTTTAGCATCTCCTTTTAACTCGATAATCACCAGGTTGACTCTCTCTGATAGGTAGCCATGAAGTGCATATGCACTGAAGATATGCCATTGAGGTGGAGCTAGGATTAACAGCCTCACTGTTGATTGAATGAGACTGTAGAACATTTAAATGGGCAGAAAGACTGGTTGTTTTTTGTTTTGTCAGGTATTTTCGTGCTCTCTGGACCCTACTTCATCCAATCCATACATAAGAAAAGTGGTCTGGATGATGATGATGATGAATTGGGTGTCTCTTTCATCTGTGATTGTGAGCCTAATGGTCAAGTGGGTTCATATTGGTTCAATTCTCAATAAGTGATTGGAGGTTTTTGAATCTTGTAAAGCTGCCAAGGGGAGGAAACTGGTCATCTTTCATTAAATGTACCATATATATTTTCCATTCAGACAAAGATTATGTTCACATATTTAAACAGGGTCTTGTTTTTCAGATTTCAAGTTCGACCTCCAACATTTTTCCAAAAATGTCGTGACCAGTTGTGGTACATACATCAGCTTCAGACACTACAGGCTCAGTACATCCAGCAGATTAATAATCTAAAGGAGGTATGATTAAAGTATTGAAATTTTCATTCATTATAATAATATCCAGTAGTGAAGCATGCAGTATCAGGTATTATAATAGATAGCTGATAATGGTTATTTTTAACTATTGTATAAGAATGGTAGTAAAAGGAAATTACTGCTTGATATGTGGGCAGTAAAGAGACATTTTCCTTTTAATGATGGACTTGATAGGCAAAACAGTGATTTTCATTCCCAACAGAGGATAGCCATAGAGCTGTCACGGAACTCAGTGGGGAGTAATAAGGCAATAGGAAGCCCCAGTGGGTATCCCCGAGTGGAGAGACCCCAGTCCACCTCTCCCAAGCCACACCCAGCCACCTCACATCCACATCACCCACACCCCCTACCCCAAACCAAGCCTCAGAGGAACATCCACATCAACAAGAGTGTGGACCCTGTGGAATTAGAGGCAGAGAGACAGTCTACAAGTTCCTCTGATACTGAAGTGAGTAGAGTTTTCTCAAGGCAGTACTGATACAACACAGTAGTTAAAATTTTTTCTGCCATCCAGCTTTATAACTTTTTTTTACTGTTATTTTTTTAAATAATATTATGGTGGATGGGGGTGCCCATCATCCACTCACTCATTGTAGGGATTCCTTATGGTCTCTACACTGAGTGACAAGCCAAGTGGTTTCCTGTACCCAGGAAACCATTTACTTCGCTGGGTGGTAACCATATAACCAGGGTTTTTGGCCGGGTTAAGTGTACCCCAGATTCCCCTATCCAAAATCATTTAATCATGGCAGTTGTTTCAGAGAGCCTCAGAGGGCCCAATACCTGCTCAGGGCCCCAACCAAATGGGCAGATTCATACGGCCATGTGGAATGTGAGAGGTGTGAATGAGGAAAGCAAGAGGGTGGAAGTGGTGAATGTGTTCAAGAGTGCGAGATATGCTGTAATGGCATTGTGTGAAACAAAGATGAAAGGATATAAAGTGCAGGAGTGGGAGGGTGTGAAATGTGTAAGATCAGGCATGAATGGGCGAGGAAGATGCAAGGAAGGAGTTGCTTTGTTGCTGAATGAGGTATGGCAGAGTGGAATGAGAGATTACAAATGTATCAGCATGAGGTGTATGTATGTCAAGTTCAAGTTTGAGAAGGTAAAAGTGGCGGTGATTGTAGCATTATGCACTGTGTGAGGACAGGAGTGAGAGAGGTTTTCGGATGAGCTGGATGAAGCAGTGGCAGAAATCTCCTGGAGCTATAGAGTGATCGTAATGGGCGATACGAATGGAAGAGTAGGCACTGGTCCGGAGGATAACATAATGGGTTATAATGGAGTACTGTACCAGGAGAAAATGATAATGGGAAGCAACTGAAGGATATGTGTTAGGAAAGGAGGTTGTGCATTTGTAACTCATATTTCAAACACAAAATGCACATAAATATACATGGTATAGAGGGAACGGGGATGGTGTCAAAAGGAGCCTGATTGATTACGTGCTTGTAGAGAAGTTGATGCTGGAAATGGTTGCTGATACAAGGGCCTTGAGAGGATGATGTGGAGGTCTGTCAGATCATATGATTGTGGTATGCAAAATCAAGCTGAGAGGAGTGAGGTGGACCAGGAGAGAGAGGAGCAGTCAGGGAGAAAGACTGAAAGTCGAGAGGCTGAGGAAAAAGAAATGGCAGATGAATACAGGACTAAAGTAGGGGAGGAGTTAGAATCAGTGAATTGGAATGAAATGGATCTGGACAGCCTGTGGAATACATACAGGGATTGTCTAGTTAGAAATGCTAAAGCAGTATGTGATGTGGCAAGAATAACAACAAAGGGATGATGAGGTAAAGAAAGCAGTGGAGGAAAAGAGGAAGAAGTGGCTAGAGTGGTTACAGGACCGGGGTTCAATTGAAATTATATAATTGAATATATTGAGAGCAAGAAGCACATAAAGAGACTAGTGAAAAGGAAAAAGAAGGATGTCAGTGATGATCTAGGAAGAAAAATTAATGCAAACTACTTAAAAAAAAGGAAGTTATTCTGGAAAGAAGTGCAGAAATGTAGAAGTGAAAGCAGAAACAAATGTGATGGTGTGAAGGATGTAGATGGTAGATTATTATGGGGATGAAATAAGGACCAGATGGAAAGAATATTTTGAAAGCCTGATGAACGGGAATAATGAGAGCAGAGCGGCTGTAAACATGATGGGTTCTCGGGGTGTGCAGAGAAGGAATGCAGTGCCAGGAGACGTGACATTCGCACAAGTGAAGAGTGCTGTGAAGCAGCTGAAAAATGGGAAAGCAGCTGGGGTTGATGAGGTGTATGCAGAGATGATTAGTGGAGAGAGCAGAATGAACTGCTTGTTGGAGATACGTAAGAATGCATGGATGAGTGAAACTGTGCCAGCAGAGTGGGAAAAGGCAGTGATTGTACCTCTGTACAAAAATAAAAGTGAGTGAAGTGAGTACAAGAATTATCATGGCATAAGTTTATTGAGTGTGGTAGGGAAGGTATATGGAAGAATTATTATAGAGAAAGTACCTGTACACCAGGAAATCATTTGTTACACTGGGTGGTAACCATATAACCAAATTTTGGTGCCTGGTTGTTTAACGGGTAATTACAGAACTCCAGTCAGATTGAGCCGGTGAAGGTTTATATCCAAGGGATGGTTGGGGTTTATTGCTGACGTAATACCACTCAGGGATGAGTGAAGCTGTTCACTCTCATCTTAAATGTCAGGACCAACTTGCCTAGCCCCGTGCTCCTACTCTCCTCCTCTCCTCTTGGGGCAATGTAGGATTGGATGAGGGATGGATGAAGTAAGAGAGATATCAGAAGTCCTAGTGAGTGATGAACAGGGTGGCTTTAGGAGTGGCAGAGGTTGTGTGGATCAAATATTTGCAGTGAGACAGATAGCGGAGAAGGCTTGTGAGAAGGACCATAAGGTGTTTATGGCATTCTTGGATCTGGAAAAAGCATACGACATAGTGGACAGAGAGGGATTGTGGAAAGTTTTGCGCATGTACGGTGTAGATAGTAAGCTGGTAGGTGCCGTCAAGAGTTTTTATGATGGTAGTGAAACGTGTAAGGGTTAATGGGCATCTAAGTGAATGGTTCACGATCAGCGTGGGCGTGTGACAAGGTCGTGTGATGTCTCCATGGTTGTTCTATATATATATATGGATGGGGTGATGAGAGAAGTAAAAACACAAGTAATGGAGAGGGGGATGGCGTTGGTAATGAATGGTGATGGATGGATCCATCCATCCATCAGCCAATCCTATGTTGCTACATGAGAAGCGTAGGAGCCCGGGGCTAGGCAAGTTGGTCCTGACATTTAAGATGAGAGTGCCCAGCCTCACTCATCCCTGAGTGGCAGAACGTGAGCAATAAACCTCAACCATCCCTTGGGTATAAACCTTCACCGGTTCAATCCGAATGGAGCACCATAATTACCCACTAAACCACCAGGCTATATGGTTACCACCAAACATAGCAAATAGTTTCCTGGTGTACAGGAAACCATTTGGCTTGTCACTCAGTGTAGAGTCACCCATAGGCAGAAGGAAGAGGAAAGAATGGAGGAAAGAAAGAGAGAAGAGGGAGTGTAAAGTCACCCGTAGGCAGAAGAACGAGGAAAGAATGAAGTAAAGAAAGACAGAAGAGGAAGGAAGGAAAGAAGGAAGGAGGAGAGGAAAGGGCAGACACCCGAGAGCAGCACTGCATCAAGTGAGCGGATGGTGAGTGCCCCCACTTATCACATATGGTGATGGATGGAATATCTCAAATTTGTTATTTGTTGATGATGCAGTACTAGTTGCAAATACCAGACAAGAATTTGGTAGACTAGTGCAGAGTTTTGCTGATGTCTGTGAGCGTCGTACCTTGAGAGTAAATGTGGAAAAGAGTAAAGTGATGGTTATTGAGAGAGAAGGTGACTCCTAGTGTGATGTTACAGTGAATGGAGAGAGACTGGAATTGGTGAGAGTTCAAATACCTGGGTACAGTGATAGAAAAGAGGGGAAAATGTGCAAAAGAAGTGGAAAGTAGAGTGACACAAGGAAGGAAAGTAGCTGGTGCAATGAAGGCCTCAATAAGAAACAGAGGCTTGAATGTTGCAGCTGCATGAGGCTTACATGAAGGAATGTTAGTGCCAGCTTTAACATGTGGATGTGAGACTATGGTGTGGCATGAAATTGAAAAGTCAAGAGTGAGAGCAGTGGAGATGGGACTGCTGAGGAATGTATGTGGAATACAGGGAGTGGACAGGATACGAAATAATGTGATTCGTGAAAGATGTGGTGTGATGAAGTCTGTGAACACCAGAATTGAAGAGAGTGTATTGAGATGGTATGGTCATGTGGAGAGAATGAATAACAATAGAGTGGTGAAAAAAGTATATCAGAGCAAATCTGAAGGAGGGATGAGGCGAGGTAGGCCAAGGAGAAGGTGGAGGTGGAGAGATATGGTGGATGAGTGTGTGAGGAAGAGAGGTTTCGAAGTTGGTGAGGCTAGGGAACTGACAAGAGATTGAGCTGGCTGGATGAATATTGAGAGGATAAGTGCATGAGAAGGGATTTGGCACCCTTTTTTAATGTGACAGCATCTGGATTGACTATTGGATACGTTAATGTGAAGCTACAGAACTTGGTGAATGTTTTTGGCATATCCGATAGAACCAGGATTCCGGGGGCTTGAATGATGAGCAAATGGAAGCGTGGTTCATTGGACTGGGCAAATTTGGGCTGTCTGGATATTGCTACTTCTCACCCTGCCCTAGGGTGGGAAAGGAGGTCTGGATGATGATGATGATGATGATACAGATATCATCATCATCATCACTGGTTCTCCATGGGAGACCCTTGATAAGGGAGGATTGTGAAGTACTGTCTAAGTGCTGCTTGTTTTCTCATGCCATCTCAGTGTTACTTGTTTTCTCATACTTTTCTTACTCCAACCTCACCTTCTTTCTGACTCTTGTACTGTTCCACCCTCCTCCTTCACCCCACTCTCGGTCATTCTTTTACAACATTGTGCTTACTCTTACTTTTGACACAGGGTGTACTTTTTGACTCTAGATTTAAGATATCTGTGAAGTATGTTTGTAGGATTGGCTTTAAGACCAAAGCAAGGATGTGGGATTGGCTTTAAGATCAAAGCAAGGATGAACTGAACCAAAAGAAATGGCCATAAATTAGCAGTAGTAACTATGATAGCTCAAGAATATTTTAAAAAGATTTTCTAGCATTCTCACCTTGTCTGTTATTTTTTAAAAAGATCATTTAAAAATTAATATGAACATCACATCTTGTGCACACAAGGACCTAAGTGAAGGCGAGCTGAATGAACCAGAAGAGGGTGGTGACCAGAGCATCACTACAGCAGAATATGGGAGCAATGATGAGAATGATGTGGATGACGAGACGATGAGTGGAGATAATGATGTGGAACACTCTGCTGCTTCCTCCCTTCTGGCAACCCTCCACCACACAGCCACACCCCCTCATACCCAGCACCATACCACCTCCTTCCTCTCAGACCTTGACTCCCTCACAGAACAGTTGGGAGCAGTTGGCAGGTTAGATTATTTTTAGTGTACTATATGGCTGTTTTATTCTCACGTAATTTTACAAAAGTCTTCCTTTGATCACTTTGCTGTGATTACATATTTTATATTTTATTATTTCTACCACCAGATGGGTTTACTGGCATGAAATACTTGTAATAATGTTTATAACCTAATTCCCATGCATGATGCAGTATGGGTCCAGACTTGAGCTCACCACAGGGAGATGAAATGATGTTGCTACATTTGCTGGAGATGCAAGGGCGCGGCACACCTGACCACCGCCGACCATGGTCCAAGCCTGGGCTTGGTGCCACCAGTAAGTATCTTCATTTCCCCTTCTTCCTGATACTTGCACTCTTTTCTGACATCTCATACTCTTTCCTTACACCCCATATAATATAGGCTAATCAAGCTCACACCCATCCATCTGCTGGTACCCTAACTCACACTTTGTCCCACTCACAAATTATTAGCACTTTTGCATCACATTTTACTCGCATACACTTCACCTTTTACTCACATGCACCAATACTTTTTTTTTCTAGATAGAGGAGAAGAAAGAATTCCAGCTCATCATTAATACAGATTCATTAAGGTTTTTGGATTTAAGGAATCATTATTCCACATGAATCTTTTTATCCAGGTAGGCAAATGTTTGTGTGATCACATTTCATTCTTTTCCAGGTTCTAGACATAAATCGAACCGGATGGTGCGGAAACCCTTGCTACCCATAGCTTCAAGTGTGCTGGACACACTACAGCTGGACATGGCAACACTCCTTCAATCCAACCTGCCCACATCCAGTGGCCTCTCACCCTTGCAAGCCCACACTGGCATCCCAGACCATGACCGCTCAGGCTCCCACCTCCAGCATCCTCACGCCCTTACCACACCCACACCACCTATAAAGGGTACAGGTGCACTCTAGCAAGTTGGCTATTGTAATCTTGAGTATTATGAATATTATGTTATTTTATGTATCTTATGAAAGGGAAATGATTGCATTATGTATGCATGTGTACTGTATGTCACTGGTAATCAGGTTGTTTGGTATATTTATTACAGGAGGCTACCGCCCCCCATTGGCCCCACGCCCATCTTTGTACTCTCACCACCTGGCTGAGGAAGCCAAAAAGGATGCTCAGGCCACTGCAGATGTTGCTGATAAGGTTAATTTAGTCTTCGCTTTTGGTTACAGCATGTAGCTTTATTTTACAATGTTTTGCAGATTTGACACTTTTTAAGAATAACCAGTATGTTTTTGTTCCAACTGATGTACCTGTTGTTTCTTAAACATTTATATGTCAATATGATTAATTACTTAGGTGGGTCAAGTAAAAATGTACTAATATAATGGTGTTTTCCAGGATCTTAGTGAGTCATCAATGTGTGACTTATCCTTGGACCCAGTCTCACTCTCAGACATGACCTTGGAGGAAGGGCCACTGTCTGGAGGGGATGAACCTGAGTCACTAGTCGCATCATTACCAGCAGTTTCAGCCACTGTCACTGCAACATCAGTACCTCCTGTCACTGGCTGTGGAGGAGGAGGGGCAGCCAGTAGTAGTGGTGGACCAGTGACCGTGGAGGGGGAGGGTGGGGTGAGCAGTGACACCCCATGTAGCTTCATTAGTGACACTACAACTGAGGTACCTTATTCCCTACCCTCTCATAGCAACCTTTCTACTTCATATTTTCAGGTAGCATCATCACCAGAACATTGTCCTGTCTCTATTAGATAGCCTTGGTTGTGTGCAGGTAAAATTTTACACTAAGTGAAACAGTTTGAAGTGAAACATACTTCTGGATCATGCCTTAGTAATTAAGTGTATCCCCCAAAATCCTCACTTAAAAATACTATACAATGACAGGAGTAACTAAGTGAATAATGGTGTTAGCTTCACACTGCTAATGAATTACAAGTGAAAATTTTAAGTGAAGACTACTAATTGAACTCACTCTGCCATGACTACTGGCTCATTCATAAAGGTTTCCCCTGACGTACCCTGCATTTCCCAACATACACTCTCCACTCTCAGTCGCAGTTTACACTACTGTAGTTACTGTGACCACACTTCTGGTTTATCTTTAACTGTCGTTTCCAGTTTCATATTTTAACACACGCTTCCATGCTTACCACCAGATTATAGTTATGTACAGTATTGTACTGGATGTACGTAGAGTAGTGTCAGACATGAAGTTAATTACTGTATATGATAGCCAGTTTAAGGATAATATTTTTACTTCTAGGTAGAAAATAAGTGAGAAGATGCACTATAGTTTCATGTTTTTCTACAGTTGATATAGTATTATCATGCTTTTATTTTCCATCCATCATGGAATCCTGTGTTGCCCCACGAGGAGCGTAGGAGGCCGGGGCTAGGCAAATTGGTCCTGACATTTAAGATGAGAGCAACCAGCCTCACTCATTCCTGAGTGGCATTATGTGAGCAGTAAATGCTATGCATATATTTCATGAACAACCATGAGGACATCACACAACCTTGTTGCACGCCCACACCAATCATGAACCATTCACTTAAATGCCCATTAACCCTTACACATGCTTCACTACCATCATAAAAACTCTTGACGTCACCTAGCAGCTTACCATCTACACCGAACATATTTATGCAGGAATATATATAGGGTATAAAGGAGATTAGTGGTAGGTGGTGGCAACCATCATCCACTCACATGATGTAGTGCTGCCTACTTCTTCCTTCACCTTTATCAGTCTTTTTCTGTGTTTCCCCTCCTCTCTTCCTATTTCTCCCAAATTTCCTGTCACTTTTTATTACTCATCTTTCCTTTTCAAGGTTGCTTTACGTTGAGTGACAAGCCTAATGGTTTCCTGTAATCCAGGAAACCATTTACAACACTTGGTGGTAACCACATAACCAACCCATTTGTATTCCCTACTTGTTACCAAGTGATTTGGCAGAGGGTTAGTGCCCTTCCCTGTAAAAACAGCTAAAACAAAGACAAATGGCTACCCCTTATGGGATTATGGTATCTGGCTACAGATAGATAGATAAGTAAAGGAAATTAAGAAGTGGAACTTTGATAGGACACCAGTAATGTTACTTAATGAGTGAGAATCTTGTCAGTGATTAAAGGTAGCATTAATCATGTCAAAAGTGTACTGTACTATACCTTGGAGAGAATTAATGTGGTGAAAACTAGTGACATATGATAGGGGAAAAGACAGAAGAGGTCAGTGAAAATATGGCAGTATTTATTGGAACTGATTGTTCAGCATTGAGGAAATCTGACAACATGGGTATTACTGTAATTACAGTAGTGTTTGGTACTTTGAATTTAATATCTTGTGGGAACTATATTTTAAGTTTCTTTGTGCAAAATAAATTTATTATTTCAGTGTTTAATGATTTTTTAATATGATTTCTGTTGTGGGAATCATTTTTGAATTTTGTAGTATTAACCATAACTATGTTGCTACTTTCCTAACTTAAATGACCATTTGTTTCATGCATCTTCAAGGTAGACAGCGCAGGTGTGTAACTGAGAACTGTTTGTAAATGAATGTATTAGAGAAAACAGTCAGTTAGGAGATAAATACTCAGTAGGTAGACTGTAAATAGGAATCAGTAGTTTTAATACTATATTTGAGGTAGCTTCAGATATACAGTATTATTTGTTTCTGCTAACATAACAGTGCAAAGTTGTTACAGTTGCCTATTTGTAGCATGTCCTTCAAAGTTGTGATCAATACAGTGACTGCTGTAACAACAACAAACTTTTCCTAGTACAGCCATGAGCAAAAGTTTGCCAACATTTCTTTACTGGTTCTGGCAATAGAAGGTTTTACATGTACAGTACTATTTTTATGTGATAACAATATGAAGCACACAGCAAAAGATAATGAGAGGGAAGGATAGTCTCTCTCATTTGGGGAGCAATAAGAAATAATGCAGGCAAAACACAGTGCTGGCAGAGAATTGTCAGCAAACTTTTGCTTATAGCTCTTCCTAGGAAGTCAGAATGACTGAAATAACTCAATATATACATGGCAAATAATAACAGAGGTCCAATAACATGATAAAAAATGAAAAAAAATCTCATGAGCCACTTTATGCCATCTTTTGCTGTGATAGCATGATGCATCCAAAGTGGTGCAGCTGTGGTGTCCACCCAGGAGTCAGACCTCCTCATATTTTCCCTGCACCTTGTCATGAGAAGGACCCTGTTCCATCTCTGGTGAGATGCTGTTTACCACAAGGAAGTTCCAGTTCCCTGCACAGAGTATGTATTGTACTGTACTGTAGTTGTAGAACAGCCCCACAAATATTTGCTTACTTATGTGGTTGATGGGTCTACTTGGCCAGACAAAGGATAAACAACAATAGCAGCAACAGCCACAATAACAAAACAGTTTTGTCATACTGAGAAACTTCATAGGTAAAAGTTAAATAATTACAAATTATTTCATAGGATGTATGATTCAGCCAATAGTATTATTTTGTATTTCAGCAAAATGACAGGACCAAATGAAGTAACAAGTGAATGGCAGCTCTGCACTTTTTATGTTGATAGAGTTCACCTAAATAAACATGATATCTTTGCCAAATTGTTTCCAATTATTTATGGTTACCAAAACAAATAATATTCAGCTTTTTGCTTTTCAGCAAAATGTCAGAAACCAAAGGAAGTAAAAAGAAGTGAAAGGCAGCAGTCAGCCTCCCGTCTCCCCCTGGCTCTGAGGTGCCAGCAGCGAGCAACTTCAAGGCCTCGACCTAGGACTGCCACAAACACAAAAGTAGCACCAGAGCCACAGAGAGCAAAGAGCGAAAAAGCCATGGATAATAGAACAAATGGAGAGCCAGATGGGGCAAAGCCAGAATGACTGAAGGATTTTGAATTGCCTTAGAGATATGGTAACTCTACTACCATATAGTTGTCTCAGGCACTTACAGTATGGCAAGAGTAAAACAGAAGAAAAGATGTCACGATACTGAAATAGCTAAAGAGTTACATCCTGGCTTTTCCTATCCGTGTGTAAATGGGAAAAAGCATAGGATGATACCTTCTTAATTATTCCAATTTGAATAAAATTATCTTCCATTAATTACTTTGTATATACAGTACAACTGTGTTTTTCAGTTTCCAAGTTCCTCTGATAGGTCCTTTTTTAAGCTGAGTAAAGCTGTCTAGCAGTAGTCAAAAGATGAAGTTGGACACTGGAAAGGTCAAGACCATATCAGGTATGCATTTACAAGAAAAATTACATTTTGGATTTTCATAATTTTTTTCAGTTAGCCCTAATGATTCCTCATTTGTGTACAGTAATTAGAATTATTATAAGATGATTTGCTAAAACTGGCCAGTTGCAAGGAGGGTCCCTTGTGTTTGATGCTTGGACCTTGGACAAACATTTTCTTTGTCCCTGGATGCAACACTGACTCACAGGTCATACTCTAGGGGAAAATTAACTGTATGCCATAGTGGCCCTTGTGCAGGCAGTAGGTATTAATCTTAAGTCATCTTCCTCCTGAATTAGAAGAGAAGTAAGAAATAAATTGGATATTTTAAGCCAAAGTCGAAAGTCTGAAGTTATTGGATACCTAGTACATTCGTTAAGATACGAGTTATTTTGCCTTAGAAGCAGGAAGAGAACTTCATGCTCACAGCTTATGTTTAGATTGTAATAAAATTGCCCTCTATTTTTGTGTGATATGGACTTAGGTTATTTCTTTGTTCCATATTTTCAACAACTTTAATTTTTATAACTACAGTTCCTTTAATATTTCACGCTTTTTATATTTGCTTTATTGGAATATTTCAGAGCAGTCATATTGTGTGTGCAGAAAGTTTATGATAATCATTCTGGCTTTAGAACTTCATGCATGAATATGAAGCAAAATCAATGGAGTGAGAAAATAATGTTGCTTAAGAGGAGAACTTAGTTAACATAAAAAGTCATTGGGTGGTAGATATTTTCCAATGTACTACCAAATAATAGTAAAAATTCTGTTTACTAAATTTATTCTGTATATATCTGAATTTGATTAAGCATTTAATAAGAAAGTTTTAAGGATGAATGTGTTTTGTATTGTTCCTTTTGGGCAAATATGATGTGCTGTATCTAATTCAAGAGGGTACCAAGTATAGTTTATTACAGCTGTTTAACAAATTCCAGCATTATAGAAAAAAAAGTGGGTCACTAAATTTTGATGGTTAAAATTTTCTTAATGTACTGAAATTATGTGGCCCAGTTGTTGTCTCATCATTCTTTAAGGGGATGGCTTTGAGTTCCACAAATTAGAGTACTGTATTGTATATGTATACTTGATGTTGAGAACGAATCTGTGCATAGAAAACTGTCTCATCTTGCAACTTCACTTTACAATTTTTGTGTTTATTATGACATTGCTATACATAACTTTCACCAGGAAACACTATCACTTGTATGGAGAGGGTCATCTCCACACATTGTGCATGTGTCCTTCACATATTTTATTTTGTGCCTTTCCTTTGGGAGGAGTGGAGAGCTGAAGCAAAGTTTAGGATGAACTTTATGGAAGTGCTAAGAAATGTGACTAAGTTTTGTATCTTTACCTGTATTTTGTTAGTAAATTAGCCATTGTACTTGTACATTCTTACTAAAAAGGTCATGAACATGTAACCACAGTGGATGTGGGAAGGAGCAGATTGGGACTTTTCATTATGTTATTATTGAAATTCTTGACTGCATGTGACCCAATCACATGTCACTGCACTCGTATACAGTGCTCACCAATTAATGCTGAAATAGATGATGCTGTTCTACAATGCAACCAAGAAAGCTCTTTTCAGATTCTCACATTTTACCACACTGCATGGTGCTTACAGTGTTTGAAAAGTTTTGGTGGGAGTGTACATGCATTTCAATCTGTCATTATACAGACAAGTACAAAAGCCCAATTACTTGCTGGCATGAGTCCACAAAGGTGAATTTAAATTTTTTTTGTAACTAGAAAAATATTCACATTTTTTTTTTTTGTCACTGATGTTGCTTGGGATTTTTTTATTTTTTTTATTTTTTTTTATAGTACACATAGCAAGTACTTCAGTTAAAAGACTTTAATTGTACCTACTCTTTACAGATACCATAAACTCACAGAACTGCAGAGTATACAATCGCGCTGAATGTTGTAATCTGCGTTAACTTTCTACCTTTCATAAGCGCAGATCACCAGTGCTTTAATCTGTCGAGTTTTTTTGTTTGTGAATCGCATACCGTTTATTAATTATAGCAAACAGCACTTTATTTAGTTAAAAGCTGTCACAGCTGTAAATCGAGTGCTTCCACTCCTGTTTGTTTAGTATGCTTTCTAGTCCCTGTAGTTTTACTTCTTCAGTTTGATGATGTGTTTTATTTTGTTCTTGCTAACACCATATTGTATTCAGTTTAAGGGAGTCCTTTTTTAATGAAGGGGTAAAGTAAGGCTATTTAAAATCTCTCCATTTCCTGAGGCCTCCTAAAAATCACATGGGAGTAGCAAGAATAATTTTAAAAGATGTCACTGAATTAAAGAAGTTAATCCAGCAGTCATACATTTGGGATATGGGTCTTAAGTTAGTGAAAAATGCTCCATGTGATAACTGCTATGAGTTCTTGTTCAGTATGTGTATATTTTAGTGTTGACATGGTTGGCTCCTATGACTCACTCTCAGTTGAATAAAATCACCTAGCATTGGGTGTAATAGAATACTTGAGTTGTCTTGACCACAGGAGGGTTAATGGTACGCAGTAACATTCTCAAGTTCCCTTAGCTCACCTTCAGCCTATACAATCATCTGGCATTATCTGGAATAGAGTACTAGCATTGTCCAGACCATGAGAAAGTTAACAGTGTTACTACCTGCTGTAGTTCTGGTATACCTGTATCTGAGTACAAGATATACACTGTATTTAAAGGCAATTATGTATGACCAAAATTATTTAATATACTTAATGTACAATTTGGTAGGGAAATTAAAGTGCATGTAAAAGATTTTTATGTATAAGTCTGAAGTATTCATGAAAAATGGACTGTAATGAATTCAGTCATTGAAATTACAGTATATCATAGTAGCTGATATTATGTATTGTTCATAGCTCCATGTATGTAAATACAAGAGTAATTATTTGAGCTCTGTAAATATTCAACAGCTACATTAATAGGTGTAGATAGTGCATGGTATTGGATGTAGTGCTATCAGATCTTAACACCTTAAATCTGGTGATGTATTTTTAAATTTATTCCTACTGTCTTTAGATGTTATTCTGCTTAAGAGGACCCCCCGTAGTGAAGGAATTATTAAGGCTTTATCTAACTTCAGAGGTCTACCCTAAGCTGTTTAATACAGTCTGGAGATAGCAAGCATAAAGGTAAACATCACTGGATTGAAGTGTAAAAGTGAACCAGAATCTCACGAGGAAGGACAGAATCTCAAGGAGTTTGCATATCAGCTTAGTACTAAATCTTCTTCAGTGGTTCATATTCTAAGCAGCAGAGGAGACTTAATAACACCTTTTCTCAAGTTATTTTTTTTTTATATTGCACACTTTTTCCTCCCTGTTGTACAATACCAAGCCAAACTACATCAGGTGTTAAAAATATAAAGTACAATGAAGAATATCAGTATGTAATAGTCAGTGATACATACAGAAACTCAAGGTGTAATAGGCATAATATACTTATAAGAAAAAGGTAATCTGGATCCTAAAATGCCACCTAGTGTACAGCAGGATACCTGGACTGTACTCATTAATTTTGTGGTGTCACCAATGCAGTTCTTAACCTCTTGAATCCAGTGATGTCTTCAGTGTATTATTATATTCTTGCTGCCTCCTGACAATTGTTTGAATCTTGGGAGAGATATTATATAGTGGAAACAGTTAAAGCTAAACCAACTACCTGTACTTAGAAAAATTTCCTGAAATTAACAAAATCCTCTGGAGGTAATAAGAATTAAATAATGAATATGTTATTGGACTGGAGAGGGTAACTAAGTATACAGGTTATATACTGAACTGCATCCTGAAAAAGGTGGTGTGATAGATATTCATTTAATGAATATCTTGACAGACAATTGTTTTCCTCTGTACAAATTATATACTTAATTTTTACTTTATCATCCAGGGAAAGATGGATTTTTTTTGTACCAGATAACCTTATTTATTTACAAACATGTTTGAATAAATCTTTTACATGTTATTTTGCATTTGTTCATCCCACTGCCATGTTGATGGCACGGTCAGAATCACTGACTCTGAAGCTACCAGCCTGTCAGTGCCAGGGTTGAAATCCTGGTGTGGGGACAGCAGGTGTTGCTTGACTCAGGTGTCCATCCACCCTTTTTAGGTTGGTTGATAAAATGAGTACCTAAGGTAACACCAAGGGGAGGTAACTGTGGTTAACTTTGATGATGCAGTGGCCTTGTATCCCACGATAGTGGGTAATTAACCCTCCACAGGCTCAAAGACCTATGTTATGGAGATGGTCACTGCACACAAGCATCTCAAGGTGTCTGCTCCCACTTTTACCATGCTTTGAAAAGACTTGCATTAACTTGGAGTTCAAGGGCTTTTATCACCAAATGTTTCATTTGCCCAGATCAAGAATGTACCAGCATAGCTGATATGGCATTATTCTGAATAATGGTATATTGTAGAATGGACTATAGTTCTGCACTTCACCATGTATTAGATAAGGATTCCTTCTTTGGCTATCCGAGTCATCAAATGGAAAAGCTGCATTCATCATCCTATTTCTCTCATTAATATGGAGTGTAGAGATTCAGAACACATTTCTTTTATGTCAAGGAGACACGAAACAGAATAAAGGAGATGCAAGGTACAATTTTTCTATGTACAGTCAACTTCTTTGTGCTATAGGAAGAATGAGATAGCTTGAACCCAAGTAATGGGAGGTGAGATTACTAAATCCAAATGGCCAATAAAAATGGGGAAAGGTTTCAACCCCAAACTTCAACACCTTGTCCTCATCTTTTTTTGGCATTCACTAGGATGAGGGAGGGGTAAGCCATGGGTTATATTTCATCCTGCCTATCTCTAAGGTTATCGGTATATTGTGGAACTGTTTCATGGGATTTAAGCTATACAGCAATGGAAAAAAGATGATCTACAAATTCTGAGTCAGTGTCACGAATTTTCTACATTGTAACGTTGTGTTGAGTGAGTCGTGACATCGTCCCGTAAATTTCAATTGTCTGTTGGCGCGTAGCCGTTACACGCCGGCGCGGCGCGCGCACCTCCCACGCTCGTCGCGCCCCGATTTAAATGAGAGCTCAGTTTGCTTGTAGACGCGGCGCGACGCGGGACGCCTCTCAAAGGCTCTGTGCTTTTCTAGCGTTTTTCAGATTTCAGCTTGTATTGGCGTGTCTCCTGCAGCCCCACCCACTTTGGTGATCGTCACAGCAGCTCTGTTTCATCCATACCGATCAGTATTTTCTGGTTTTTTCCTAGGCTAAGCTTTTTGAAATATTTAGCCGTTATCTGAGTGTTTGAGCGAGTGAGTGGATTCCTTTATTTGATTTGAATTTCATGTAACGTAAATTCATTTCTTTGTAATTAATAAATTCACAGTTCTTTTCTTGAGCTTTGTTAAAGTTGTCAACTGTGTTTAATTACTCCACTCTGTTATTTAATACAGTTTGCTACTCTGCGTTAGCACAACTTTTGAATTAAATCACGGCCGGTACTTAGGCCAGTTTTGACATCACTTTTTAAATCCGTTGTGCTAGCTGGGAGTTGGCTCAGCCAAGAGCCTGTTGTTATTATTATTATTATAATTTTTTTTTGATTGTTGGGGGGGGAGAAGAAACTTTCTCGTAGGCCAACGGTACAATATTGCAGCTCAATAGAGTACTCTGTCTAGTTCTCTCCTGCGTGCCGTTGAGGAAGTTTGTAATTCTCGACCCTAGAGAATTGACATAGCACACTTAGCTATACATTGTATACCAGTTATACAATATTTCATTATTTCTTGGAAATACTTAAATTTCCCCTGACATCTGGCGACCTCGCCAGAGCAAAATCTCATTTTCCCCTGACATCTGGCGACCTCGCCAGAGCAAAGTCTCATTGTCCCCTGACAGTCAGTGCCTGAAGTAACTGATGATGGACTAAGCAATGTAACATAAAGGGTTATTACTACCATACAACAAGAAGAAAAGAAATAAAAACAGACAAAAACATGAGCCCAGCATTATGTCACACACACATTACACAAAACAAAATTATAGTTGACTAAAAAAGCGTGCCTCCTTAACAAAGAATTTGGTTCCTCCCATCACACACCTCACTAAGCACAAAGGAAAGAAGGCAAGATCCATCTTCTGCTCTAAACCTGAGCCCAGCATTCTATTTCACAAACAGATATCATATACTGTATACACTCTATAACACTACACACACACACACACACACAAACTGTAGCTGATTGAAAAAGACTGTTTTCTTGACAGAGAGGTTGGCTCCTCCCATCACACTTAACTAGGCAAAGCCCATCTCCTGCTACAAACCTGGAGAGGTACTGGCAACAATCAATCATAAGACTGGGATGCACAGTTGGTAAGTAGCGTATAGTCATGAGGTTCAAACAATCATCATAGTAAGGAAAGAATCTTCCCTAGAGAACTTGGAAATGTGTCAGGGAATCCACTGGCAGGTCACATCAGCTTCCCAGTGATGGGACATGGATGAATATGTCCATGGATAGACAACTGCCATTACCTCCAAGAGCTTGTTGGGAACAGGATATATGCCATATCCCAAACATGCAGCCAGGAAGTCCATACAGCAGCTCCAATCACATAAAGTAATCCATGAAGGGACGAGGCCTGGTAGGGACAGCAATGGTAACTGCTGCCTTTGCTGCCTCATATGCAAACTCATTCTACTGGCATTCTACATGCCCTAGCACCCAAAAGAATGTCAGCCAAGGTAAAGGAGTCATTCAAAAATCCGCCAAACCAAGGGGGCAGAGTTAAAATGTTCAAGTATAGACAAATCTGTCCCCGCATCACTGAAATCAGTAAAATTACAGCCTCTGGTGCAAAAATAAACTCAGAGCTAGGAAAGTTGCTGATAGCTTTCAAAGCAACCAAGACACGTGCTGATCTTCCTGACCTTTTATGGGGAAGTGATCTTTGACCCTTCACAACAAAAACAATCTTCAATCAACTTCTGGCAAGCCAAGACTCTGCTGCCTTTTCCTTCTAAAACACCCTTCCATCCTTTGCATCCTTCTCTTATCCCCAATTCTTTTTAGCCAACCAGTAGAATTAAATCTATAAATTGACCCATAACCAGCAGTGGGTTAAGGGGGATCTTTCGTACTGAAGGAGTTAATGAAAGCTGTATTTAGTCGGTGGAGTTTTGAAAATCTCCCCAAAGGGGCAAAGAAAAATGTCTTGTGGTTGCTATAATACATCACCAGTGAAAGGGTTATAAATACATATAGCGCCAATCTTATCATCAAAGTTAACCACTATATAGTCATTCACTCACTCATTCCTCCTAGCCGGCTGTCATGTGAGTGTGAAGGCCCATCAACTTAAAGATGTTACACCATGGTGATGGGTGGTGGCGACCATTATCCAGTCCCTTGATGTAATGCTGCCGACTTCTTCACCTTTATCATTCAGTCTCTGTGTCTGCCATTTGCTTTTCCCACTTTTCTCTTTCCTTCCAGTCACTTTTTATTACACGCCTTTCCACTTCAGGTGGCTCTACACCCAGTGACAAACAATGGTTTCCTGTAACCCGGGAAACCTTTAACAACGCCGGGTAAAAATCATATAACCACATAACGGGGTGATGTGGAGCCTACTATGGTGCCCCTGTTAACTGGGTGGAGAAACACAAATGCAGCATCCATTCAGGAACCAAACCTCCAACATTTTTCTCTGTGTCTTGCTGTCATGAGGAGCAGTCAAACGTAAGGGAACATCGACCTACTGCACGGGATGACCCTGCAGGGGCGGTTGCTTGCCTGCGGTTGATGGGTCTGCTTGGTCAGACAGACTGAGGTTGATCAACAACAACCACAACCACAACAACTGCTCCACGCAAAATATAATTGGTTATCACAACATAACTGCATTTTCCCTTTGCATCGACATTTATTTCCACAGCCACTGCAGGGATTTTACCTCATTTTTGTCCATGTCTGCCTTTCTCTTTCTATGAAAATTCACATCTTGATTCATTGCATCTATAGTTAAATTCTGCTTTGTTTTACAAACTTGGCATTCTTCTTCACTGCCGTAGCTCTCCTTTAACTTCTCACAACTTTCCCATCGAAGAAATTCCATTTGCCTCTGAAGTTACATTGCCTCTATAGGCTCACTACAAACTAGCATCTAACAGAAAGTGCAAACAACTCAGTCATTTTGTCTCTACGTTGATTACATTTGTAATCTTATTTCATTTGTTTCTAACGTGAATATATTCTTAACAAACACTGCTTTTCCCCTTTCCCATAGCTGTGTTATTTCACTGTCAGAGTGGACGCCCTATCCTGTTGCCCTATGGACGCACACTAACTCCTTTCAACCTGGATGATTTGGCACAGGTGTTCTGCTGGAGGCCTATTATTGGAATATGCTCTACAGTTGTCCTCTTTCATAGTTAAGGATTACAGAACTTAAGATCAAGTGAAAGACGAGAGGCCCCTTAGCTGCATAAAATTGTCTGATAGTAGCCTTAGCATTAAAAAAAAAAAAAAAGTCAAGGGGATTAAATAACTGGATTTTGTGATGGATCATATACGAGTGACGGAAGTGTACTATTTCATTTTGAAAAGTGGGGCACAAATTTATACTGCCGCAGACACATAAATTCATTACTTAACTCATATATATTGCTTTTCATTACCACAGACAAGCACATACATATATATATCACTTCACATACACAAAAACATTCATTCACTACTCATGCATTACCATAAACGCAAATCTCTTTCTCTCTGCTTGGTTTTGCTTATGCTTAATACGTCTAATTTAAAACAGTATCCGTGTGTGTGTGTGTGTGTGTGTGTGTGTGTGTGTGTGTGTGTGTGTGACTGTTTTGTACATGTGCAATGTAGTGTTCTCAGTTTTCAGTGGGAGTGATTACGTAATGTATGTACATAGTCTGTGAGGTAATGGCTATGTACTTAATTCGTGTGAAATGCTTTGTGTGAAGTACCTGTGTGTAGTATGTGTGTGCCTGCATCATACATGACTACACATGCGCCCATGCATATATATGATTTAGCCAATGCAAGGGTCTAGCTTAGAATTTTAACTATGGGGTGGCTAAAGGGTGATCGAAACCAATTTTAGGGAGGTCTAAAGAAATGTTTAGGGGATCCTGGTATTCCCTCGGAAGTCTGGGGCAACCAATGGGGTGGCCTGGCATATTTCAGTGATGGTCTGTGCAACCCAAGCCACTCCTCTGGCTATGACACTGAAGACTGGGCCCGTTATTTATAGGCAATTCAGAGCGTCCCAAGGGTGAGTTTGCTGCTTAGACAATGAGACTGTTGTTATTTATTTTTATTTTTTAATAAGCATGAAACCGCTTCGGGGGTCAATTTTATGGGCAGAAGGGCAAGACTGGGTAAATTTTCTGTGCGTATGGAAAAGTGACCCAGGGTTCAGTTTTCTACATAGGAAGGTGAGACTGGATCAATTTCTCTAGACATTTAAAATTGACGCAGAGGTGATAAAAAAAAAAATAAAAAAAGGAAAAGTAAGATTGGGTCATTTTTTTCTCACTGATCAAGGGGTCACTCTGATGTATGACAATCGAGTCTTGGCCACTGTTCCATATGTGTGGAAAAGCGACCAAAGGGCCAAACATCTGGACAGAAAAGCAAATTGAGTCAGCTTTGTATATTATAGGTAGGGAAAAGCGACCAGAACTCAATTTTCTGAAAAGATGAGGGGGGCTGAGTCAGTTTTGTATGAGCACTGAAAGGCAACCCACGGGTTTCTTTTCTGAAAAAAAAGAGAAAAAAAAGCGAGACTGCTGTCAGTTTTCCGTAGGATCTGATAAGCGACTGAGGGAGCAGTTTTCTGAACAGAATGCGAGACTGGGTCAGTTTTTGTACAAGTGTGGAAAAGCAACCCTGTGGTCAGTTTCTGAGACAGGGTCTGTTTTGTAAAAGAATGGAGAGGAGATCAAGCGGTCAGTTTTCTGCACAGAAATACGAGAAGTGGTCAGTTTTCTCAACGTGTGGAAAAGCAAGCCAGGGGTCAGTACTTTCTCTGAAAAGAGATACTGTATCAGTTTGATGTTAAATTATGGAACAGCTGCCCAAGGATTAGTTTTCTGCACAGAAAACCGAGATTGGGTCAGTTATGGAAACCAGCCTAGGGAAATAAAAACCGGGCCAGTTTTCTGTAACACGTTTTGAGAGGACGACTGACGCCCGCTGATAATCTGTTTATGGGAACTCTGCACCTGGGTCAGCTTACATGCAACAACACTTCCATCCAGAGTGGCCAAGCCAGTTTGACTGCGGTTCCTGGACTTGCTTTCAATTTAACTCAAAAGTTATCAGAGTTATTAAGCGTGGGTCACAAGAAAATAGCTAAGAAAGGACATAAGGTTGCTAATACTAAGTAAAGATAAAAAAGAAAGCTAAGTGGTAATATAATTATGTATTTCTATTGTCGTAGCTGTAACATCGCTATAACGGCAACCCTATCATTCCTATCCCGTCCCCTAAGCTCGATTGTCGTCAATTTAATCGATGTAATGTGCATTCAGTATACACCATATCGTTAATGAACCTCATCATGAAATACGGACTATTGTAATGTTTGTGATTATTCGAAAAAGCAAAATTCTTGGTTGAATCACGCCCTACGATATTTACTGCACAGTAAATATTAAACTATATTAGGACAGTTCATAACGAGGGACTTCCAGTAATAATAATACAAATACATTTTTGTATGTCATTATGGATTAGATTCTGAGCTTTCTAAATACTTTCATTTTTATTTATTTACGTTTTTTTAGCTTTCACGTTTTTCCGATATTCTTTTACTCTGTCCATCTCCTATTAAAAATAAATCCCCCAAAGCGAGGGTAGATTGCAGTTTTATTGGGTCAATTCCTGTGCCGGTTAAGTCAGGTCTGCTAGGTCTGTACTGTTCACTGCGAGTGGTAGAGAGGGTCGCCTTCACGTTGTGGCACAGATAGGCTATAACAGGGTGATGGAGGTACCTGCTTATACAAACATCTCCCAGTTACCTTCCTCTCCTGTGAATGGAGGATGGTGGCATGCAAGAGGACAACTTAAGGCTGTAGTCCACCAGGTACAGTACATGTTTTTTATAACAAAAAACTACAAGAATGTTACAGTAATCTTAGTCGCGGTATCTACAGGCAATTTTATTCAGCTCATACTTGTCGAACTAGCTGGGGTCAGGAAAAACCCTTCATTAAATTGTATATTGGTGGTGAATAAAATCGTTTGCTCGAAATGCGAATAAAACAGTGTCATCGCAATTGCTTCTTAACTACGGTCTGTGGTCTAGCAGACCCATCGATCACAGGTAAGTAACTTCTGTGAGGCCGTCCTACAAGTAATGCTGTACATACACCGCGCAGCGGATCCGGCGCGCCATGCAGACTGAGCCTCTCCAGGGTGGGATTAGGGTTCTTCCCACGGAGTGGTGCAGGGAGATATGAAGGGAATTGGCTCCCGGGTGGACGCTGTAATTGTTCCAGCCAGGGAGCGCAGCGCAACCGCGTGTAGGCTCCCCGTCATCGCTCGTCACCGCAGTGAATTATTGCTTAAACTGGAATCCGAAATGTTTTTACCCACACTGAAAATAACTCGTAATTAAACGACTCGTAAACTTGTCACTGATCTGGAATGTCATTACCTCCGTAATTACAACGATGTCTTTTATTTCCTTATTTACCTACTTATTAATTTATTTATTCAATTATTTTCAATCTTGTTAGTACCACACTGTTATATTTAGTCTTGGAGACATCCTCGTAGAGAAGGGTTAAAAAAAAGTTATACATAACCCCCCAGTTCGAGAAAATCTTTCGAAAACGACACAAAATCGTCTGGAAATAATACTAAATAAAATAAAAACAGCATCATTTGTCTGAACGGGTCAGTTGAATGTTTAAACTCATCACTACGAGTATTCCTACCTAAGCTGAATAAAATCGTCAGACCGTGTCAAAAATATAGCAAATTTTGAGTCATGTTACTGATGGTGTTACTGGATATATTAGCCTACTTCTAACTCCTTTATTAAAAATTATTCCTGTGCTGAATAAAATTGCCTTGGAGGTGGAGAAGAATAAAGAAGAACACTATGCCCCTTCACTACGATGTTAGTTTTTATGTAGGGGACATCTCCAGGAGTGGCCAGGTCAGTCAGTCACGCCTTAAGATTTTTTAGACGCAAGGTGTTTAATTCCAGCAAATTTTTGGAACACCCCATACTACGGCCTTCATGATACCGCATCGATCTAGCAACCGGTCAGTCAGTCACACTTTAATTTTTTTCGGACGCATGGTGTTTCATTCCCACAGATTTAACGAACGCCCAATACTTCGGCCCTCTTGATCCCTCATCCATCAAGTAAATCCGTAATTGTTTTATTCTTGCACAGTCAGATAATAATTTTCACCTCCGGAAGAACCTCTCATGGCGAAGTGATTAACAGAATAACACATATATATATAGTATTAAAAATCTTTAATACAGATAAGAGGACGCAAAGGGACTAGATAATGTGAGTTTTAGGCAAGAATGTGTTTGTGGGGGGTAACCGTAAGTGGTTCAAATGAGCAGTCAGGAGTCTTAAAATGAGAGAGAGAGAGAGAGAGAGAGAGAGAGAGAGAGAGAGAGAGAGATGCAATCTACACTATTCCCCTCCCGCACAGTAATCGAATCTACACTTACATACATACACACACACACACACACACACACACACACACACGATCTATTTCCCCGAAACGGTAATCGAATCTGTGGTACACACACACACACAAACACACACACACACAATCCATCCTTCCATACAAACATACAGTCTCTCCAAACGCCTATAACACACACAACACTCTTCACTGGAGGCAACACACATCACACACACACACACACACACACACACACACACACACACACACACACACACAATCCACAGTCCATCCATCCACACAAACATACAGTCTCTCCAAACGCCAACAACACACCACAATACCTTTCACTGCAGGC